>JARHVA010010859.1:100000-117500 GCA_037957365.1 Torreya grandis
AATTTGACCTCTCTTTATTTGGTGTATGAAAAATTAGCTCCTTGGTTAGTACTGAGAGAAACTATGACTAGGATTCGATTAGAAAACTTGTATTTTATATATTTTATATTATATGGGAGCCTAAAAATTAATTGTTGAACAACTCTTTTTGCAATGGTAGTGTTGTCATGTTAATGTGATCGATAGTTTAGCATTTGTATTAGTATAGAGTGTTGTTATTGTATTAAATTTATAATTATTTATATTGGTTATTGATGAACTTGTGTACTAATTAGACAATCTTTGTCTTAGTAAGATCAAACCTCTTTGTTTTTTAGTATGTAGTTTATCACTTTATGTTATGTATTATTGCCTAAATATGTAATTAATTTTTTTATTAATTTGAAAAAATGAAGTATTTAGGGGATATAAATCTCTTGCTCAATGTAAGTTGACCGTTTTTTATTTGACTATTTTCATAGTACAGGTTGGTGAGTTAATAATGGGAGATAAAATGTAGAAGAATAATATTTTTATGTTGAAATTAGTAGCACCTTCTATGTTGTTCAATTTTAGTTTTGTGTAGATGATGAATATGCATTTGTTGTTCAAATGGGACATTTTTAAAGTTATGTTATTAGAGATTATCATTAAGCTGAGTTGACTTACCTTTGAAAGATTCATGCTCATGTTAGAGCTTATGTACTTGATAGCTAAAATTGTTGTATTATTTAAATCTATCCATGTATAATAATATTATTTAATCTAAATTATCAATAATTTATCTGTAACACTAAATGCATTGACAATAGATGTAAGCTAGTGCTTGACTAATAAGAGTTATTTACAGTAGTGATTTGGAAACTATTTTATCTATAGTCAAGAACTTTGTTGAGTAGGACAATTAGATATTATTTAGGTGAAAAATAAATCTTTTGGATAAACAAATGTTCTAATATCTGATATTCATAGTTGGATGATAGATCTAGTGTTAAGAACATATTAATTGAATAGTAAAATTATGTTACGAATATTATATGGTAAGAAATATTGGCAATGATAGACTTGAAATATAGTGAGTTTAACTTTCCTTGGAATTGTGAAATTATTGATTAATCTTAATATAAAGTATTAGTCATACAAATAATATTGGTTCAAACACATACAATTGAAATTAATGAGTAAAGATAATAAATTCTAACCTAGATTATTACTAAGTGTCTTGATGTAAATACTATGATTCACATAGATTAATCATTATATGAACCCATTTTAGATAGGTTTACTATGGCTAGTCTTGAGGCATCCCTTGAAATATTGTTAGAAGAGTGAAATGAAAATTAAGACTTAATTCATATCTTGAAAATAAAAAAAATAGATATGTCATCCTCTAGGATTGTATGTTGATAGTTGGATGACTGCATGCACTTTTATAAGATTCAGTGCAATTTTACAATAAGAGTATTCTATCTAGAAATTAACCAAATTAGATTTGAAATAGGATTCAGTTAATAACCAAACTTAAGTTTTTATTTTGAAATGGAAACTCTTAAGATCTAGAATTATCAATTTTTAATTGGGTCCTATAATCTTAAATTATATACCCCATTTTATATAATCTTTGGTTGATCCAGTTTTGGGGACGTTTGGCATTTTTTGGCATCTGAGTTCCTTTTTTATCCTGTGAAGTGGATTCAAATTGAGTTTCCAAAAATAGTTATAAGAGTCTTAAAGAGAAACCATATATTGTTAGTGATTTATTTTATATTTAAATTTATATAATATCCTTTAGTTTTATATTTTATATCCTATGACCCCTTTCCAAATCAAATTTATTCAAAAAAATTTATTGCCCTTGAGTTTAGTCCACAAGATCACTCTAGAAAAAATGTTGTTTTAATCACTCTGTTTAATGTTTATTGAATATAAAAGTTGTGACCCCTTGGTTTATGTTTCACATTCATGTGTAACCTTTCATATTTACTTTTATACCCCATTTGTTATTTTTAGTGAAACCTCCTTGAACCCTGTTCAATTGTAGTTTGCTAGAAAAATCTAATTTTAATTGTTAATTTCAATTTGGTTTAGACTTTTCATTTCATTTTGTGTATTATATTATGTATATTTTATGAATCATATGAGTTATACTTATCTTAAATAACTAAATTTCAACTTTGATTTAATTTATAGTATTTCTGGGACATTTTACCCAAAGTCACTTTGTAAGTCATGCTGTGTATGTGCTTTCATGGTTTTCAACATTACACTCTTCACATAATTAACCCTTTTCTATTTATATTTTCATGATCTCATTCTATTTTTATTACCATATTAATATATATCTAATATGTTATATTAGTTCAATGTCTAACAATTGGTCTCGTGGAGAGCATGTTCTAGTGTCACTAAGTTTAAATAAACCTTCTTGTTATGGAGTTTGAGATGTGGAACTTTGGTACTGGCTTGTAGTTATTTAATATCTTTAGGCATGTGCCTTATCCTTTATTGTTTTCTATTTTTTTTAAGAGTTTGTGGTATAACTCTAGTGTATTATGATTGAAAAGTGTTTTGGAATTTAAACCCTTTTTAAATAAGTGTTATTTACATGTTGTCATCCCTTCTATAATCATATGTGATTGTTTATTTTTTCAAGTGGTAGTGTATTTGATTGGAGTGTAAAAAAAAATTGGTGTGGTTTTGTGTGTGCTTCAGACATAAATTTTGGGCATTACAGAGTGAAATCAAACTATTGATCTTGGATAGAACTAAAATTGAGTGGTTTGATCTTGGTCATGACCAAGATTAAACTATTTAATTTTAATCAAGAAAAAAGTTTGATAGGAACACAATAACAAAGAATGAAACATAACAAAAATTTAGAAATCACATAGTAGAGAGAAAATAATAAGAATAAAAATATTTAACATGGTGACATGTAGAGTAATAAAGAGTTGCATAGAGAAACAAAGATATATCACAAAATTATAAGAAAAGAGCCAATAAAAGCCTAATATGAACCAATAATATAAACACATGCATAAAACATTATCATCATAAGTAACTAATCCTATTCTAAAATTAAGTGTATATATTAGTGATGATGATGATGATGATGATGATGATAGTAACACTTGTTATGTATATATGTGAGGAATGAAAAGGCTAGTGGGCATATACATATATGAAAATGAAAGGACAACCCATTTGATTTCAAGGGGTTTGTTTAAAAGGTATTCTAAAGAAGGAAAACAAAATTGATTTGTAATAAGGTTTCATAGTCATATTATTTTTATAAATAACTACTCGAGTTGATCCTTAGTTAATAATAGAAACATGAAAACTCTATGATGTCATTTTATTTATCTCTTAACTTGGTAAATGTCTCTTCCTTTAATTGATTTAGATGACTCAAAGTAAGTTTTAAATAAAGGTAAATTTGAATAACTTTTATAGTAAGATTTTTCTTAATCTATTTCATATGTTAATATTATGTGCATGAGGCCTTTGGATGTTGAAGTCATAGTAAATTTATAAGTTTTTATACATTCTTCATAGTTAGATGTGTTATTTATTTTTTATTTTCATTTTCCCTTTATTTGTTTACTATTTGGATTTCAACAAAGAATAGTGGACTTTGAATATTTTTGTTGTGAAATTAAAAAAATTATTAAATTTATCAAATTTAACATTTCAAATGTTAAATATTTAAGAAATATATAATTTTAAAATTATAGATTATAATTTAACCCTAAAATAGGAATCTAGGTTGGTGTTATCTAGATTGCATTAAAGGGGTATATAGAAATGAAATGGCACAAGGGTGATAATCAGATATATAATAGGATAATTAGATGTTAAAATTAGATATAAGCATACGCTGAATTTATTATTCTAAAACAGTCTAAATATGGAAAGTAAGACTATGGTAGATATATAAATGACAAAGAAGTGATGTACTTAACTTATTATGATGTTAATGAAGTTTTGGATCTAGAATAGGTTGAAAGCATGCATGAAGTAGATTTTGGAATAATTATCAAATTCTATATCTAATGCTTCTAGCTCTCTAGATAGTAATGTTAGCCTAGGACTATTACATCGACACCACTATATGGGTTTGACACTAGTGTCCTGTATGAAATATCTACTAAAAATTAATGAAACTACCTAGATGATTCTCAGGTTTTCTCCTTTAATAGTTCAAACTTTTAGATGTTCAGTCCTTATGACTAGTATGGAAATATGAATAAATAAGGAAGCTTTATTCGATTGAATGCTCTTTTGCTTGACTGCTAGGTATTTGTAGGTATTTGTAGGTGAGGAATGAATTAGGGTTGATTTTATATTTATATCAATAACTTTGGAGTAATAACTCACATTAAATCACTTAGGCCAACCATTAGGGAACATTTCATTTAAAAATTGGATGACTTTAGGGTATTAGACACTTGCATCAGGATATGACACTAGCATTTATACCCATTAGGGGAATTTTTAAAATAAATATTCCCTCTAAATAAATATCTAAAATATGAAATATGACATATGAAATTAATGTAAATCATTAAAAATATGATACCATCCCTTTGGGTAACACAAATATAATAATAATTATTTATTATATAAAACTTACTAAAACTTAAAAATTAACTCACTTGGGTTAAAATGACCCTACTTAGTTTATCCCATTTTTTCATAATTATTAAAAAAATATTTTCTTTTTGATTTTTTAATTTCAATGAATATAGAAAGTAAAAATAAAAAAATCTATCAATTTTTTTTTTTAAACACATTGGCCTAGAATTAAATGCTAAATGATGATTCACGAATTATTCATTATCATTTTTTGAGTATTAATTTTTAGTAGAGATAATCAATTTTCTTATGAATCAAGGTTTGATGTTGTTATGCATGGGATGTATGGTTAGAGAATTATGAATATCTAATCCATGCCAATTCAGTATAATTATTTTTTACAACACTAAAATTGTTAGCAGCTTCTCATCACTGATTGTAAATCCCCATTTTGAAGAAATGCAATCTGGTTACATCATGTATTCTCATGATACATATATTTTATAGTTTCATATTGTATTAGTGTCAACTATGGATAGGATGAGACCTTAATTGAGATTCATAGACAATCTCAAAGGAATAATTGTTATTTAGATATTTTCTACAACCATTAACATCTATTAAGGAGGAAGACATCAGTACCAAACTGTTAGGAGGAAAGCTTTGATAGTTATTGGTTTTATCTCTATACTAAGTCCTTTTATTAAATACTTGGTTAATATGAATTATAATTGAAATTAACACAAATCCACTGGATATATTTTCCAAAGTGGATGAGAAAAATGGAAAACATCAATCATTGGAGTTTGGTTAATTGGTTTGAAATGATATTTTTCTTGTCTCAAAGTTGAGCAATCTATTTTGTATGGGCCAAAGTTTGATACAACCATAAAGATAAATTTGTTTTTTTTCTATTAAGGTAGATAACTATGTTATAATAATATAATAGCATAATCTTTGTGGTTAGTAATTTATCTAAAAATCATCTCCCAATATTAAATAAGAAAATAGTAATAACCTAACATAATGACATTTGATCAAACCTTGTATTTGAGGGCCACAAAAAAATATGATGAGGAAATGATTTATTATAAAAATTTAAAAATAAAGGGTTTACATTGTACTTAGTTTATGGTTGGTACCATGCAAATTTTAAGATAAAGACAGAGTCAAAGAGCAAGCATGTGATATCTTGAGGCTGCATCTACTTGATGGAAGCATATGTGTCCTTTCTTATTTGAAATTTAATTTATAGGTTATTTTCCTTTAAAAAAATAAGATTCTTTCAAATTTAAGATACCATGCTAAAAAAGTGATGCAGAGGGGATATAATGTATCTCACAACTTGTCTTATTCAATACACATTTCCTTTACAATAGCTTAGTCACTCTTTTATCAAGGATCATTGGTTCTTTGTTCATAAAATGCTTAAGGATATAGGAATATTATAAATTACAATTATATCCTTATTGAACTCCTTATTAAACTTATACACTTATAAAAATAAATAATTCACTCCTTTGACAACTCTGCATGCTTGATAGATAAGTTTAATAGCCTTTTCTAAGACTTTTAATATAGTACGATCTTATACGATTGAGATTTGAAAAACCAATTAATGTTTTAGATATAATTTTCTACCTTTATTATATTAATAAAGTTTTAAAAATTAACTCTTTCTTTGAACTTCCTTTCTAGGCACTTTAAGGCCACTATTTAGGTCTTTAGGCCTTCTAAGGTTCTATTTTTCACACAATCATCATTTATCCATATTCCTAGCTACACATGGATTTAAAACTAACATAATCTATTTATAAACCCTAAATAACATATATCCACCAAATTATAGGAATTTTTTATAGTTACATATCTCTATAAACCCATTTTACTTTGGAAACCCTAGATAGGGGTTACCCTATCTGTAAACCACCTGAGAGGGAGCAAAAAGATTTTCCACACATGAAAAAGGTTTTAAAACTTATATGGTAATATTTTAAAGTCTACAAAACCTACATGAAACTTCAATAGGCACTATATTCCCACTTTACCACCTCTATTAAGGATTTTTGACATCATTCTTGTCTTTTATGCATGCTTTGACACAGTTTATAGGGGTTTCTTGACAAAATTAAAAACTTAACCTCATAATTAGGGTTTTAAATGTTATAAATATTTGGATAGGGTATATACATCAAGTAGAGGTCTATTTAAAATTAAATTTATCTCCTTAAGACCTCCACTCACTTATTACTGACAACTTTGTGTGTGACTCTGTGCACAACATAGGATTATATAACCTGGGCATCATTCTTTGTTTAGTATAGACTTAATTTAGGTTTTTAAACAATATTTTGGATTAAATTTTTTTTGGATAAACCCATTAAACCTTTATTAAGTTATGGAATATTTATTATATCCTCTATTCACCAATGGTCATGAATTTGGACACAATTATATAAGATTACATAGTCTATACAAAATTTGACTATCTTGTTTATGAATTACTTTTAAAAATTGATTGGATTCACAAAAGTAATTGAAAAATCATATAAATATGGAATTACCAATTTTCATAGCATTCCAAATAGGTCTCCTAGGACCATAACAACCTACTGAGACTCTAAAACATGAAACTATACTAGTATTTACAAAGGAAGTAGTGATGCTCCTCCATCACAATGCAAAGAATGAGAACCTTTGGATGAAATTGGGGTGAATCAAAGATATTAAAAAATATCTAATTATACCCTTTGAACACTAGTAAGATTGATCAATAAATGACTGCCTTAACAAAAAAGGGTTTGATTTACAAGTTTGTGGGTTGGGGGCCTTGTGAAAAAGTGTTGCAATCTAGGTTATAGAGCACTAGAAGGTAAAAAGTCACGTGGATTTATGCATTAGAACAAGGGAATTATTCATTACTCTTTTTATAAAAAAATAAGATTGACTTAATGTATTTGACATAAACTTTGGCTTTTTTCACATATTCGGACTATTCACTATAATATGGAGCCCTAGCTTTGTCTTTTTATGAGAGGATCCAAAGGTAGCTCTAATATGGATAAGATTATTCAACCTTTCGATATATTTTTAGGTTGAGGCTATTATTTCAAGGATTGGAAAATCTATTGAGGATGTAATTTACATTTCTTCTAGCACTCATAGTAAGAAGCATATTGCCTTTACAAAAAATTGTGTTCAAATGGACATTGTTTGAGTATTTTATCTACTCATGCATTGATCCCTACACACATCCAAACTCTAGTCCCTTTATGTTGACATTTCATAAAATTTATCTTTTCATGCTCACCTAAGGCACAAAGAGAGGTAACCAAGTTGGGTTGGAATTAGTTGGTAATGGCAAAGCCAATCATGATCTTGTATGTATATTTTCACACATAGGAGAAATTAGGGTGTTCCCTATACTAGCATGGAAATAAGCATCCATACGTATGAAAAAAAAAATATAAACATTATTCCACTTAATTATTCATCACTTTAGTAAGCAAAATATCATAAATTTAATGATTACATTAGTTAGAGTATTACTATATCTAGAAACAAAAAGAGCACTAACAACAAAAATGACCTTGTTCATTATATAACAAATCATTATTATAATGGTTACAAGGTGATCAAAGGCACTTATCATATTACAAGAAAACTATATTATCTCTCATCTCTCTTAGACACTATCTTTCTCCCTTTGATGAACTTGGTAAACACTATGGTAATATTTCTTTGTTTTTTAAAATCCTTTCTTCTCTTCAGGGACCTATCTTTTATAGGCATTCTAACAACTCTACATTTACTCAAGTATCTCAATTACCACCAATCATCAGTTAATGTGACCATCATCTACTTGTTAGTTAATTTTATGCATTTCTCAAGGTCAGCTACCTTTCCATTTATCTTTGATTCTCATATGCCTATTAGAAGACAATTGCTAGTAATAAACTCTACCATTTATTTGAAAATCACACTGACTTGGATAGGTTTGATAGTGACACATAACCATTTACACCATTTTATTAATTACATTGTTGGGTGCACACACATGGAATCAGTTAGCATCTCTCACAACAATTTATCTTATACCAATCCTAGATATAAAATTGGTTGTAGTATGGCAATCAACACATACTCTGATATTTTTGAAAACTCTAATAGTTGTCCCAATGGTTGTGTTTAAAAATAAAAATGAAATTTACAACTTCTCACTATGATGGCAGAAGAATAATTCTTTTTCCTCATCTTCCACATCATTCACTACAATTTTTTAATGTGTAAAATACCCTATTACCTTCATCTCCCAAGACAATTTATCCAACTTTACATATATCTCCTATGTCTATGGGTGTGATCTATCTCCTACACAAAAATCATGTACCATTTGATGCCCTTCAATCTAACTACATATAGGTATCTTTTTTATTCCTTGATCTTTCATCAATCTCCTTACCATTTGAACCTCACCCCACCTGTCCACTTCTGCATAGATGTTTGATAGAATAAAATAGTTATATCATTTAGATGATCCATCTAAAAAATAATAGCTACTATAAATACTCCTAACCTTATATTATTATGTGCTCTGCAGGAAGCAAGTAAACATGTTCACATAACCACCATAGGTATGATTGGAATTTTGATGATATAGTTTAGATTTTCCTCAAGATAGCCAACATAACCAAGAAGGTCAATCATGCACAAATAATGATAAATTTTAGGCATGATACAATTAGAGTCACTCATGCCATTGAAGTATTTACAACCCTCATCCACTAAACCTGCATAGATTCATGCTAATAAAACACAAGTAAATGTTATATGGTCAGGGCATGATCCAAATTGATTCATTTATTGAAAAAAATTGAGAGCATCCTTATGAAATCCATTTTGCACATATCCTAAAATAATTATGTTTCATTGATACTACATCTCTTTGAGCCATTTTTTCAAATAGTTCATGTGCCTTATTTGTGCTACTACATTTTATATAATTTTCTATCAGGGTTTTCACAACTATGATATCTGATGAAAATCCATATTAAATTATTCTTATATGGATGTACATACCCTGGATGTAATTGGATACTCTATTATAGAATACTCATCATGGGTTATAGTCTATGCATGTACTATTACACTTTTGATTTTGTATAAGAAACTGAGAGGCTTATTTAATTAGGAAATGATTGCCATTATTGAATGTATATAATTATTGATACAATAATTTATTGTATTTGATCTTCATATACACATTGAATAATTGTAATCCTTGAAAGGCATCTTAACCCCTACTTTTCCCAATTTGTATATGTAAACTTGATATACATGATTATATTTTTACACTATCTGGCAATGAGTGTAGTCTTGACTTAGAGGCATAACTTAGTACATTGCCACATAGGTGAATGTTCAATGTATATTGATGCAGGTGCATAACTATAAGTAAGTTAAGTTGGTTTTGTCAAGAGTCATTAGTCTTAGGAGGTCTTGTTAAATAATAAATTCTTGGTTAAAAGTCTCATATGTCAGTCTTTATGCTAGTTTAAGAGTAGTTTTGTATATATATACATAATTGGTTATTGTAATAGATCATGATGAGTTGTAATAGGTTTATTACAAAGTCTGGAATGTGGATATAAGTCTTCTAGTCCTTATCACAATCATAAATATCTTAAAATGTAAAATAAATCAAATTGTAACTAAAGGATTGTAAACAAAGTTATTCAAATCTTCAGAATAGACATTTAGGAGAATATATGTTAAATTTAATTTTGATAAGAAATAATATTTTTAATAATAAACTTTACATGTCTACAAGGGCACTTGAAATTACAACATCTAATAAAAATTATTATAACTACATGCATGTCTACCAGGGCACTTGAAATCAAGAAGAATCATATAATGTTGAAATAAAACACATAGTTAGGCACTTAAAAAGTACAATTTGAAAAATCAAGTTCTTATATAAGTCTATTGTAAAGTTTCATGTTATCTATCCATCATATATTTTTTTATGCAAGCTACTTATTCTACTATCTCCTAGAATTTTTTTCATTAAAATTGAATATTTCACAATCAATATTCAAGTTGTGTCAAAAAACCTTGAAAATGAAGTGTAAAATAGGGGAACTCAAGTTTGAAATATAGTTTTCCTTGATTTTGTATACACATCACCTATATATACATAATATAACATCATTTCATCTACTTATAATTTTGTATGATTCATGTTTTACATTATTTGGAAGCCATAGTATGGATTTTATAATATATGTGTTCTCATTGATCCCAAAAAAGGTCCAATGAAGGGTCATAATTTTGGATAGATATTTACAAAAGTTAGAATAACATGAGATTAGAAAAACTAATAATATAATGAGTTAAAAAATAGTAATGAGTATATTTTGAAAGAGAAAGAAATGACAAATACAAATGCATGGTGCATTCATACACTAGTTCAATGTACAACACTTTGAGTGCCTTTGACTTGTTTATATTTTTTGATAACAAATGAATTTGTGTAAAGTATAAGCTATAATAAAAAATTAAATGTATATTGAGAAGGTGTCAATTTGATGGTTGGTACCTTACGAATACTAAAGTAACTATGATAGAATAAAATAATTAGCATGTCCTAACTAAGCTTTCTAGGTTTACTACTAACAATGGAAATAAATAACATGTCACCTATATTTAATAACAATACATCGAGTCTTTGGCATGGACATTTGATAAGTAGTAGACCTGCATTCCAAAATCTAGATGACTTATGATGGAAACAAATTTTATTCTTTGTAGGATGATGACCTTCAAATTGTTAAATAGTATAAAACTAAATCCTCTAGCATAATAAGTGGAATACACAAGGATTCACCATCAAGGCCACTCAAGGTGTACTAAGTTGTTTAAAATATGG
Source organism: Torreya grandis (assembly GCA_037957365.1). Classification (NCBI taxonomy): domain Eukaryota; kingdom Viridiplantae; phylum Streptophyta; class Pinopsida; order Cupressales; family Taxaceae; genus Torreya; species Torreya grandis. The sequence continues at coordinate 111,486 of JARHVA010010859.1, forward strand.
ATAGGTTATGGCATTATATATTAATTGAAGGCCATTAAAATTTAAATGTTTGCCTTCACGAAACCACTGCATTACAAATGTTGGGAGCTATGATGACGGACTTTATAAAAGGCAAGATAAAGATTATTTTTAGGCCCTCTACTAAGTGAGACATCAATTTGGTGTATCAAGATTTCCCTTATTTAATCCCACATAAGGATTTTCTTTATATATATATATATATATATATATATATATATATATATATATATATAATCTTTATTAGGTGTACGTATATGTAAATATTCTTGATCGACTACATAGGTCTTCACTAATTATATCCACTTAGAGTGTATGAAATGTGAATAAGTTATAATAATATATGGTAATCAAATCATTATCTTGTATTATTATATCAATTTTTTCAAAGATAAATTTCTTAAAATTTATGGTGGGAAGGGATTTTTTTGAATTAAATAAATTTTATTAATTTTAATTTATTTTACATAAACATATTAGGAACTAAAATTAATGATTAAATTCAAAATAGAAAAAATGTGAGATGTAAAATTGGATGGTTGAGGGAAAATTTAGAGGGAAGATTCAAAATATTGGAGTGTTTTTTTTTAAAAATTAATTATCATTGATATGATCCATATCATGGATGTTTTTTTAGTTCTCCAAATTTACAAGGAGTGACAAGATACAAGCAGGTCAGATTTGGAAGAAGTAAAACTCATTTACTATCAATTTTTGGTATGATTTATTCTTATTTCTATTTAAAAATATAAGATATAATACATATATTTGTTAGTTTAAATCTAGATTTTAATTTTCCTTTTTATATATAATTATAGGAATTTGTAAAATCTTATGGGTATAAGGTTTTATTATTAGATGTTTCATTTTTTCTTTCCAGATGGACCCAAATGTAAACAGGGTAAACATACGGAAAAAACTATATGTTTTATGTGTAGATTTGGGTGAAGAAATGACACCATTTCAAAAATGAAATACAAAAAAAAATTCAATGTGGATGAAAACTATTTAAGAGTATTAGGCCTAACGAATATAGAGATATGGGCTAAGGGAAATTCGTATCCTCTTGATCCTTTAACCAATGTTCCTCCCTTATTTGAAAGCATCACTAGGATGATCAAATTTATATGTAATGGTGATAATGGTTTGTTAGGATATTGTAGGAGGCTACAAGGAAGTAGAGAAAATCTTTAGAAATACTTCAATGTCATGAGAAATAAGATGCTCAGAATGGAGAAGATATCCTCTAGTTTATAATAAGTGAATAAGAGGCTAGAAAATGAATTTATTGAACATTCTCAAGTAAAAAATGTGTTTTTTGAAGAACTAACATCTTTGAAGAATGAAATTAAGGAATTAAATTACAAAGTTGAAGACCTTACTAACAAAATAAAAATAATGGAGAACACTCCTCTAGGAGGAAGGACAAGGGTCATAATGTTAAATAGTATTGTGTCTTTGGTACCTTCAAGGGGTGGTTTCAAAAAGAGAAATCAAGTTGTAAATTTTTTGATTGATCTTTCTAGATCAGATGCAACTAAAGACACAATCCATATCTCACCATTGGTTATGAATATCTTATTAAATAAATATGAAATATTAAGCATGATTCGCTAACCACAATGTGCTTCCATAAGAAAATCTTTCATTGATGAAATAATAAACCAATTATCTTATTTAATCAGTGTTAGTGATGTCCAAGGTGCTTGTGACAATGCAGGGATTAGTAGAAGAGGCTATGAATAATTATTTAAGGCATTGCATGTCAAAATATTAAATGTTGGGATCACTAAGGTCTTGGTGCCTCATCCATCTCATGTTAGAGTGGAACGAGATAATAGGAACAAAGAAGTTAATTTTTTTTTTGGAGATATGTTTCACATTGAAGCTTTCAAAGAGGATTGCATAAAGAAAGGAAGGAATTATATTGGAAAGGAATTATTAATCATTTTTAATCCTTTAAATAATGTTTGTTTTGAAGTTGATATAATTTTAATGGCCATGGAAGGATATTATGACATTTCAGTGGAAGAGGTAAATGGGAAACTTCTTGTTGTCCTAAAATTAGATGAGATGGAATTGATCAATGGTGCCAAGTATGAAATATTATTAGTTACCTTGATCAACAGAGCTTTAAATACAAATATTCTTGCTACTAATAAAAGGTATTTTTCTATACAATCATAAAACCATGTATGGTGGCTTGGATTATTCAAAGTAAAAAAAGAATGTTATGAAGACTTGAAATGGATTTTTGAGAAAACAAAGCTTCTAGACATGATTTCCTCTAATTGAATGGGGAAAAAATTTTATGTTGATGGTTATGTCTCATATCAAGTTGAATAGCACATGGATACTAACTTAAAAACTTTGAAATGTATGTATAACATCAACCATGGAGTAACTAAAAAGCATAGTTGCATTTATTGCATGCATTATCTAGATAAGTCAAAAGGATTGAATTAAATTAGTTCAAATGGAATATTGGGTTGTGAATAAGGAGCACCTCCTGACATAGATAAGTTGATCCAAATATGAATCAAGTGATAAAAATTCCATTGACAAGAGTTCACATATGCAATCTTCATGCTTTTGTTAGGATAATTGATAAATTGATTTATTTATAAATTTTATTTGATTTGAATAAGAAACCACAAGAGGAGGCACGAAAATCTATTAATAAAATTGATAATGTATTATCAAATGCAAGATTACATAGAGGAAATATTATTATTGAAAAAGATTAAAAGCAATCAGGGACTCATGGTAATGTTCCATCAAAGCCATCCATGGGAGGTGATAAGGCTAGGAATTTTATTAAAAATGTCACTCAAAGAAGTAGCAGGGGTCAATGGGAAATATATAAGGATCTCATTGATGTAGAGGATGATCAAAATGACAAAGGAAATTCTACATTGAATAAAAAATAGGCATGTATTTCACTCTCATCTTTGCTCCCTTTGATGAAAAGTAAAAGATTCTTTGAAGGAGATTGCAACAAATTTACTGAATTTGTAAAAAAATCATAAAGGATTTTCTTCTATCTTGGGGAGAGAATGAGGTCACTCATTAAATGGTAATAATTGATAATTTGAATTTTTATTTATCTATTTAATATTTCTACACAATTATTTTCTAATGCATTATGTTATATCTTATTTGTTTCTATTTATATGATTTTATCACATTCTATATGCACATTATCCATGGTTCGCTAAAGAGTATGGGAGATTTAGCATCTAGAATACTCAAGGCATGGAAAAGTCTCATAATCTAGCACACACTCCTTATCATAATTATACTCAACATGGTGGAGGATCTACACCATCTAACCCATTGATTCAAATGAGTCAGTGGTTCTATAGACATATGATTTATAGACTCACACAAAAAAACAAACTTGAAAATATTAATAATATTGATGCTATAGTAAGAGAAGCTAATTCTTGAATAAAGCAAATAATTCTAAAATAATTCATTCTCAATATGGCTTGTATAAAGAATAAAATAACTCGTAAAGTTATGATCAGATCTTAATCATATTGTATATGATGATTTATGGATAGAATTATGTTATTTTTATAGAAAGATAGATAGTTATATAAAAGCAAAATTTGCAGGTCTTTGTAAAAGTGGGATGAGGAAGTTAGATTGCAGGTCTATAAGTCTACAAGTTGTTAGTCTACAAGGTATGTATAATCAGAGAATTCGTGAATAAAGAATCTTTGATCATGACATTGATGTAATCTCAAATATTCTTTGAGTTTGTAAGTATATAACTTGAAAGTTGTTTGATATATATTCATGAGATCATTATGTCATGATATATGGTGCACTTACTCTCACTCTCAAGTTTACACCAATACCTTCTTGAACTGATTATAAATTACCTCTCTTTACTTGATTACAAACTACCTTTATTTACTAATACTCTTTACCATGCGAGGATGTTAATAATTTATATAAGTTTCACTTCTTGAGTCAGTTGGGTTGAGAATATAATTGTTAGTCTATAGTTTTTATTTGGGATCTCGTGTCGTGATGCTGATAATGGTTCTTTACTAGATAGTTTCATATGATTTTATATTTATGTCAAACCTACATTAAATATAGAAGTTTTTGAATTTAATGCCTTGTAGATGGTTGGAAAATATGAATGTGGTTCTGCACCTTTTATACTAAAGTGTTTATCATCAAGGATGAAGCTTGTTCTGCTACATTTACTTGTCATGATAAATTCTATTAGGACTGATTATGAAAATTAACATAAATCCTAAATAATTATCTTTTCATAATATGAGTTAAATGAATCTATATAAATGATAATTTCCAAACTACCGGTGTATCTAGGTGGGTTGGTATTTCAAAATTCTAGAAGAGAAATGAAGTAATGCGTGCTAGATAGTCCAATACATCCTTGCTAACTTTCTATCTATCTAATGCTCTAGTTTTGTATTCAACTAATGTTGATAAATATAACTGTATCTAACATTTTGATGTAGAACACATCTATCATACTCTACTATAAGAAGACTCTAATACCTACAATCAGTGATTCTTGTATTGAATCTTCAATGCCTTATCTTAACTATTAACTCTCTCTTAGGGTATGGTGAAATTATATTATATGATACTTTGATCAAGATTATTTACACCTTCACCCTATCTTAATACTCCTTTAAACTTTCATACGCTACTAATAATATCATTCTACTCATCTCTGTCTTAACAAACTCTCTTGTTGCCTTTCCTTTGTGACTCACTTCCTCACACTATTTGTTTGGTGTTCTTGAATCTTTAATTCATGTTTAATTGATTATTGAACATGTGTGTGAGAATTTTATAGGCTTATTATTTCCATTATCAATTTTCTCTCATTGAACTCAATCTCCATTCTTTCCTTTTTACCCTTTAAGCAACTTTGCCTTCTCTTACCTTCACCTTCTAGCCTTTTTTTGGACTATTCTACATTATATGGACATATATATTTGGATATTGAGAAAAAAAGTATAAATTCTAACACCCTTTATTGTATTTTAACTATTTTTTAAGTTTTAGGAACTAATTCTTTGTCTACCTCCATTTTCTAGCTCTTTCTTCTTTCTAATTAACCCTTTAGGCCTATTTAACCAGTGTTTGCAACTTAGACCCAATTTTTCTATATGTATGGTCTTGTGACATTATAAAAACTCAATAATAATATTCCTTTTGATAAGACCTTTCAAACCACCAATTTACACCCACTTCCACTAGTGGAAACAATATATATTTCACTTTTTGACTTTTGAACCCTAAATTAGGATTTACCCGGCCTATAACGAGCCTGGGAAGGTTCAATACTACTTTATTTAATTATAAATTGTTTTAAATTATTAAATATTATTTAAATATGTATTTATGACCTAAATTAAACTACCCAAGAATATAATTCCACTTGACTAATTTCCATACACGTACCATTCATTGATTTTATAATTTTCTTTGTAACTGTTTGCTTGAAACATGGTTTCCAATACACCTTTGCTTACCAAATGTCTCAATGGATCCAAAAAGGTTATCCTACACCTAAATATCATTATTAAAAACATAGAAATGTATTCACATGTTTTTTTCTTCCATAGACTTGCTACCAAAGGCATAAACATAGGTTACTTGATTCTATTTATTTAGTAGAGTTCACACATCCTATCTGTATAAAGTTGAAATAGGGGTTTTACTAAATATTTAATTTAGCTATTGTATTAAAAAATTCATTCATTAATCCTTCATTATTTATTTTAACAATATAATCACTTTTCACATCTTATTGTTTAGATCACACATTAGTTTTTTGACTGTGTTTTTCCACATAGAACACATACACAATCTATTCTTAGGAAATATAATGAAGAGAAACACAAGTCATATGTTTATAAAATAGTTATTCAAACCTATATACTCCTTTAAATTATTTTCCATGGCACCTTAGAACACTTGACGGGGTTTTTTAGTTACAAA
>JARHVA010010860.1:0-120067 GCA_037957365.1 Torreya grandis
ACTTCATGAAGATCCTTGAGGGAAATGCATAGTCATATTATAGGTTTTCATACACTCTCAAGTATAAACACATCTCAATTTCCATCCAAATGCCCTTGAGGGCTAGCAAGAGGGAGACAAACTCTTAACCCCAAATATCGTGATCAGTGTACTAGTTGTATAAAGAGGAGTGATGAGCACTTTTAGAGCATGTATAATCATGTATAATATATTTTTAGAGATGTATAAACCTCTCCCTATATTGGTAATTACTTTTGAGACCCAAAAATCAAAGTAGACATCTCTTAAAGCTTGAGAATGTAAACATGCCATTTGAAGAGCAAATTCAGATGTTCATATCATGGCTCAAAATTTAAATTAGAGGATGATATAATTTTTATAGTTGATGGGGTTAGACAATAAGGTTTTACAAGTGGAATTAGGTTAATTTATGATCTATTCTTTATGAGCAATCGTTAAGACCCCAAACAAGTCTTAAACCCCTCTAAAACCATGATAGTGACCAATCAAAGAGAAATGACCTTAAATTTACATATAATTAAACATTTTCCTCTTGAAAAATCTTGTATGTTGTTTATGAATCCAAATATTTCACCAACATGTACTTTGATGATGATGTCCCTATATAGATTGTTATAAATACCCTATTTTTGAATGTTTTTGGTGTTTTATAGGTTTTATAAGAAGGGTAGAGATTAAAAATCATGGAATGATTTGATTTTGGAGTTTTAATAACTGTTTAAGTATCAAAATTTGCATATTAAATTCTATAGGTGGTCAACTAGGCCCATTTTCCAAAGCAATCTCGAATAGGGTCAAAATGAGACTAGGTGGTAAGGCCAGTTCTTGGTTTGCATACTTCCATAGGGTTCAAGACCCCAAATCTGGAATGGAGGTTTGTTATGGCCTAGGTAAAATTAATCAGAATTTTTTTGATGTTTTAACATCTATGGTGTAAGTCTGAAGTAAGAAAATAAGGTCCCAAGCAAAGAGGCATAATTGAGCCATAATTTAAGAGAGAGAAAAGAATAAAAGATGAACTTTCACTCAGATTTAGGAGATTAAATTTGACATGGATCTATAAATACATAATGGGTCATATAATATTCCATTATTTTATCATTATAATTTCATAACTCCCTACACAAGGAGGTTTATAATTTTTAGGGTTATAAGGAAATTAGGCCTAGTGATGGCTTAAGGAGAAAAATGAGTTCTTAGGAGTTGTTTGAGGAACCAAAATATATTTTATAAGACATAATATTATATTTTAATACCATTAATTTATTTTTTATGAGTTTAATAATATGCACTTGTGTTTTGGGCTAGTTGGACCAATATAAGCATGGGAAATGGAGAGTTTCAAGAAAACTATGCACATGAATGATGGAATGGTAGGTCATAATATTTTTTTAAATAATTTAATATGTTCAATTAGTTTTCTCAGATAATTTTATTAATTCATTATTTTAAGGCCCATTTTTTACTCCTTTCATGCAAGGAATGGTATTTTTCAAGGAGATAGTTAAGGTATCGAGCCAATTTATAACCCCTACACCACTTGGAAGATTATAGCCACTTCAAGAGTGATAAAAATGGTATTGGAGGTATATTATGAATATATCATAACTCTTTCTTGGATTAACTCATTTACACTTATCAAGTATTCTTTATTGTGCCTCTCTCTATCTTCACCATTCCCTATACAAGCATCCACTTTTGGGTAAGTTTTTAGAATCCACACCTGATATGGAAAAGCCCTAATAGTTTGAGTACTATATTTGACTTTGAATAAATATTTAAATCTAATTTTTAGTTCATAAATTCTTATATGAGTGTGTAAATTAGTGTATAGATGAATGACAAGTGATAATCATCTATCCTTGTGTTCACCTCACTCTTTCATGTTTTGTGCAAGGAGTTCACTCTCTAACATGTCACATAAAGTCTAGTTAGTGTCCTTAACTATCTCTAAGTTTAAAGGAAAGAATTAGTGTCTACAATCAGACCTCTTATTTACCCATTTTGAATAAGTTCATGGCATATCACCTTCATGTTTGAAATACTCATGTTAGAGAAATATAGGATGTTGAGGTTAGTTTTTTGAGTCATCAGTCATAGTGAAAGTACATGGTAATCTATTGGAGATTAACCTGGTACATGACCTAATTATATAGGTTTATTTCATATTCTTTCTTTCCCATTTTCAACCCCAAAGAATCTATTAGTATAGGTTATCAACAATCAAGATAAATCTATGGTGTTAGCCCTTTAATCTAGAGGTTTACCCCTATTATGGGCAACCCATATGCTTAAGGGTAATCTAATGTTCCAATAAATTTGAAGAAGGATTGAAATAATTATCCAAGGGTTAAAAATAGAGTGAAAATAGGTATCATTGTACATTTTGGATATCATAAAGTGTCAGGTGAGTTACGAATAAAGTGACAGTTGAATGAAATATTTCAAAGTGTTGTGAAAATGTTACATATTAACACAAGGATGTATACCCAATGAAATAATAATCATTTATGGAGATCTCAAGTTATATAATATGATTTTAGAGGATTACATAGATGTTAGTTACTATAATGTAATATTCAAGGCTACACATGGATGTGTCTATATACATATAATATTTTTAAAACTATATCATTTAATAACACTTTATCTCTTATAATAACCTATCAATTTTTAATATCTCTAAGTGTACACATTAAATGGTGCATTGGTAAATGGTTATGTATAAAAATGGTACTTTATGATGGATATTTTTATTTATCCTATTATGTATATATCCATTGTAGTTACCTCATACGTGATCCCCTAAGCAATCTTACTTTATATAATCCCTAACTATACCAAGACCTATATTTTTTTACTATATTAGCATGAATTGATGTAGTAGTTATTCATTCCCACAAATTTTATTAGTAACTTAATGCAAGTTAATTTAGTCTAAAATTTGTGATAGATACTTCATAATTAAATCAACATGGCCAACCTATTTTTAGTTTAAACTGACATATTTTTAACTGCATCAAGTTTAGTTGATGGCATCAGATAAAATTTTTGGAAGGTTTTGGATCACTCACCATTATAAATGTAAATCCCCATTTAAATATAAGATAGAGTAACATTATATAAGAGTACCCCACCTCAAGGTCCTATTACCTAGCTATCAGTACCCCCACAACCAACCTATCTAAAACATTTGTTGAAGACCTGCTAAAGCTATTTGTTCCCAAGCAAACTGGTATTTATCTCTTAAGGAACCTCTATTGAGGATATCAAGAAGGAAAAATTCCTTTCATATGATTAATTTGAAAATATTAAGGATCAGATTGACAATTTCAATAATAGGGTGCAGGAAGCCAAATTGAACATAGCTAGCCTTATCCAAAAAAGGAATGCCTTACACAGGCAAGCAAAATTAATTATTCAATATTTTTTCAATTCTATCTAGTTAAATAATACCCATGTTAATAAACCATTTAAGGTTATGTATACCACCCCACCTGATATCCCTGGTTTGATCTCTATCAAGAAAAACCCCCTGTACGTATAGGGACAAAAAAGGTTGTGCATGATTCTCCTAAGTGATGGTGTTGAAGGAACTGGAAATAGGATGAGGGATAAAGTTTTAAATATAAATTAGGGAGTAAAAAATAATATATATATAAGGATAATTAAAAACTAGAATCCCTCCCCTCTTAATCTATTTTTCTTCTATTTTATTTCACTACCTTCAGGACTTTATAGCTAGTTTTTTGTTGTTTGACATTGGTAGAATGATATTTTTTTCTATAAAACTTTTATGGTTCCTATATCATTATAAAAATAGGTTTTTTATCTAATAAAATAAAAAAATAAATATAGGAACATTTATTTTTCAATATCATTGTTCATAATTCCTCTTAAGTCTACATTTGGTGAAGTCATTACTTAGATCTTGTCTTGGAGGTAAAAATCCTATCTTGTGGACTATTAGGTGCAACAGGAGGAGTAATTTTATTGTAGATATTGATTTAAAAATTATGATCATTATAGACAAAAATTTTTCTTATAAAACACAATTGGCCAAGGGGGATATTGAGGTTTGATAGGGTTTATTGAAGGTAAGTATATTCTAACTCTAGTTGTTTCATTTAATAGATAAAAGTTGCATAATTACTAGCTTGAATGAAAGTATAACTCCTTGTTTCAATCTCCCCTAAACTTATACTTAGTGTGGATAGATATTTTTTAAAACTTGTTATTTTCCACCATATGTGTTTTAGGCCCTCTTTTCCTACCATGGTCGCTTACCCTTTTTATTTTATTATCAACCATCCCCCTTATTTATGTTTCTAGTTTGGAAATATGAGTTTAGATTAATTCCAATATAAGAAGACTCAGTTAGGGTTATTTCATTATATTGATTTATTAGAGGCTTTGGAACCCTCTTTATTGATGTTTTCTAATAAATTTTCATCTTTTTAGGTTTAACAAAAATATTTTGCTAAATACTAATACATTAAGTATCAATGCACTTTATTTGATTTACCTTCTCCAAGTATATATATATATATATATATATATATATATATATATATATATATATATATATATATATATATATATATATATATATATATATATATATATATATATATATATATATCATAGATAGGATAAGTTATAGGTCAATCCTCACTCACTATATAAATTATGGAGAAATTGACTTGAAATATCCATTATTTTTTCTCTTTCAAATAACTATATTGATATGGGTTGGTATAGTTTTATTCATCTATCTTTGTTAACAGACTACATCAACGTAAGTGAATCTAGTTTGTTTTCTCTATGTTTTACAGAAACTACATTAACATGGGTTGATAAAGTTTTTATTACTTATTTTTATAGTAGGATAAATTAATGTATGTCAATATAGTCTTGCACTCATATTTGAATTATTTTCTTCATTCCACCAAATATATTAGGTAAGCCCAATCTAGTTTTATTTACCAAGTCATTTTCAGACCAACTATGCCAATCATGTGTAATCTAGTTTTGTTTACTAGTTTATCCAATGAACTATATTAATAAAATTGATTATTTATGTCTCTAAATTTTTAATTATATAAAAATTTATTTACTCAAAAATCTATATCAACCCCACCTAATTTATTTCTAAATTCATTTTCTCTTCTTGTCAAACTATATTGACCCTACCCAACATAGTTTTGTGATTACATCTTTGTAACAAACTTTATTGAACTTATCTAATTTAGTTTTTTATTTATTATTTTTATCTATACTTAAATAGAATATATCAACCTACATCAATAAAATTATGTATTAGCTAAATAAATGCATCATCATGTACTGATATAGTTTTGTGTGTTTTCATATTTTAGCATAAGAAAGGTAAATTAACCTTTCCTTTTAGTAATTAATCAAAACATTAAATTCAACTTGACTTCCTATTTATTATAATTCACTAAATGTTGTTAATTGATATTTTAAATTCAATTGATATTTTTTTATTTGTTTGCATGTCCATATAAAATATGTTATGGTAATTTGTAAACTAAGTATATACTGTCATCAAGGGCTACACAATGTTATATTTACAATCATTGTCTATTATTTACAAAATTCAAGGCATGAGGGACTTCTCCCAATAATCATAGTCACAATAAAAATATAAAAACATAATTTAGTTTTCATGTCCCTCAAAATATATTAAAAATTCTTAGGATTCCATCTTTATTGAATCTTAGGAATCTATCAATCTATCTAGTTCTATAGTGGATCAATTATCGATTAGCTTCAGGAAGTTAGTTTTAGGTTACCCTTAAAATTTGGTTTAGTGGGATATGGGTATAATAATTCATATTTAGTGCTCTAAAATATTTTTCTGAGACTATCCAATATATAATTAAGAATATTTAAGAGCCTAAAAATTCATCGCATCATTTTAGTACATTTACCTAATCTTCATTTAGGATAAATAGTTAAGAAAAGAAATTAAATTTAAAATTTAGTACTTGTTATTGTATAATGTATTGTACCCAACACCCCCCTTCTTTCATAGGAATTTCAGACCCACTTTTTAGATTATTGTCTTGATTTTGATCCCCCTCTTCTATATGTTTATGTAAATTTTGGGAAGAGATCATGATTTGGCATTTTATACTTTGGAAAGATGGCATTAGTATTATATTTCTATAGACTAAATCTTCTATTCTATTAGGTTTTTTACTTTGAGCTAATTGTTGCAAACTTATGTTTTCATGGACTAACTTTGCTATCCTCTTGGGACTTATTCTTTTAAGATTTTTGTCATAGACCTATCTATGTCAAGGAATTTATTGTAGACATTTTGATTGAAATAATTACCCTAAATGAATTGTGTCTATAGAAACTTTGCCTAATGGAATTTGGTTTTTAGATAATTTTCCTGATACACCTATTTCCCTATAGACTTACCCTTTAAGACTTTCATCCAAGATCATTTTACCCTTTAAAGTATCCCATTCAAGAATTTTTTACATGAAGTAGACTCTTTGACCCTTCCACTTACAATTCAAGACCTTTGTCTTGGACTGTTTATCTTCTAGGACTTATCCTTTAGGATTTTATTCCAAACCACTTTGCTTTTGAAATGACCCTTTAGCATTTTGAAATTTACCTTCAAAATTTTTACAATTTCCTTTCAACCCCTGTACACCTACCCTTTAGGAATTTTGTCCTACACCTTTACCTTTTTGAATCATTCCTTCAAACATTTTGTCAGAGACATTTTTTCCAAGCCAATTAAGATCATTCAAACATTTTTTGAGACATTTTCCCTAAGGAAATGAACCTACCCTTCAGGGTTTTTGTAATATGTTCTTCTATATTTTTATTGTGGCCATTTTTATCATTATAATTCCTTCAATACTTTTGCATTGACTTGTTTCCCTATGAGCCTATCCTTCAAAACTTTTGTCCTAGGCCAATTCCTTCAGACTTTGTGTTTTAGACATTTTATTTGACACAAAAGGTCTAAAATAATTCCCCCAAAGGCACATGCCCTTCAGAATTTCTAAACTAACCCTTTGGGAAATTTTAAAATGACCCTTCATCCCTTTTTGAATTGACTACTTACCCTTCAAACATTTTGAAAATGACCCTTTAAACCTTTTTGAAGTGACCACTTACCCTTCAAGAATTTTTTCCCAAGCCCTCCCTTCGACTAATTCATTTGGAAATTTTGCCTTAGATATTTCACCCTTTGACCCTTTCCTTTACATATTTTATCTATGAGATCATGCCCTTAAATACTTTTGAGACCATCCCTTCGAACATTCCTTCAGATATTTTGTTTGAGAGAATTGGGTCTTCAATATAATTGGTACAGACATTTTATCTGAAACAATTTCCCCAATGGAATTCTTATGGAATTTATGTCTCAGACATTTTATTTGATGAAATTAGGGTCCCAAAAACACAAATACCAAAATAATTCTCTCACAATAATTGCTCTAAAATAAATAGCATACTTCTATGTAGCACCTTTACTTAGATAACATTTTCATTATGTCTTGATCTTAATTTAATATTTTTGCCAAGGGTCCCAATCATATTTTTGTATGTTAGGTCATCAAGGTTAAAATGAAGGATCTCTTTTATATTTTTTTATACTAGATCCAAATCATATCTTACTAATATTAAGACCTTAGACTAGAATATTCATGTAGGGTCATTTATACATATTTCCCAAAGTATGATGCTAAGTCATTTTTTGTTTATGTTTGTAGGAGTATGGAATTATGAATAAATGACACATGTCAAGTTGATGAGATTATATTTGATAGTCACGTAGATGTAATTTGATGGTTACAAGGATGTAATTTTATAGTCATATGAATGTCAAATTTAACCTCGATAATGACTAATTTATGGAATTAAATTTGGCAGTCATGTGGATGTCATTTAAAGGTCACATGGATGTTAGTTGATGGTGTGTGAATGTCAAATTTAACCTCATAAATTATCTATTTGGATTCAAAAGTGGACCTGATATATCGATGGTTCACATTGATCCATATAGTTGATCTTATGGTGTGAGGTTGACAAAGATTTTTCAAAGGTCCCAGATTAAGATAGAGAGATTGCAAGAGGCATACTCATATGATCAAAGTGTAAGTGAAAAATTTTAAGCCAAGATCATATGATGTGTGTCTAATTAAGCCCATTTGATCAAATGACATGATAGCAAGTTGAAATGTCAAATCTCTATGAGAGCGACAAGTGTCACCATCAGAAGAGCCAAGTACATAGATCTAATGACACATAAAAATAATCAAGGAACCTAGTACATAGAGATTAGGATCCCCAAATAACTACCAAGTGGCACACATATGAAGTAGATATAAATAGGCGATGACAAGTGTCAAGCATATAGGAGTCAATGATCCAAAATCACTAAAATATAAGAAATGACATTAGACTAATACATAAGGATCAATGGTGTGAGTCCTAGGTGGACATTTCAAAGATTTTGGACTCAATAAAGTGTTGACACATGTCACATTTTGAAATCTAGTAGAGCATTATAGATATAATATGTAGATATTGAGACACTTGATCTATATCTATCAATAGATATTGGGTCTCATAGTTAAGCTAGAGTATGAGCACATATGTCTTAATCTGAATGATGACTATAAAAGTGAAGATATAGATTCTATTAAAAGCATAGGAAAACATGTAATGTATAGTTTAGATTAATCATAGTTAATAGAAGTCCCACTGGTTTTACAAGGTGATTTTGGTCTTTCATATATATGTCAAAGTTCTATTTGAAGGCATCTAATCTAAAATATCAATAGGTTTTTCTCACAACCTATAAATAGAGGCATGTGCAATATTGATAAATGGATCATATTTTAAATTTTGCATATAGTTAAAACTATAATTGTAAAAAAAATTGCCTCTATCTTTATACACATACACATGTTGCATAGATTTAGTGAAGACTAATTTAAATTGATAACTATAAGTAGACTCTTATACGGTTTAACATAATATTTAGAACTTATGTTCTAAGTATCACATGTAATGACCTTGCATGAACTTGGAGGATAAGGTGACCCATTCCCCAAGTTTATATATATAATTGTAATATAACTTAGTATTTTGGCAGATAAATTTTGAATACAGGAGCAACATCAAGTTTGATCATTAGTGAATGTGTTTCTCTATTTTATTTCTAATTTATATGTAATTAGTTATTTCTTTCTTCAATTATATGTTTTATTAATCTTTAATGTGAAAAAGTTACGAATGGATTCTTGATTATTTTGATTAATATACTGATCTATAGATGTGCAATAACTATTGAAAGCTTTGTAAATATATTGGTTAATATAGTCAAGTTCAAATTGATTCATAATTATAATTATACATGAGTTATTTTTTGGACATATTTTTCTATGTGTGTGTAACACCTGCCTTAGATACTCCACTATCTCAAGCCATAATCTCCTGATTAAGGGTGTAAAACAACTACCCTAAAAGGAATAACCATTGTCTAAGGCCTATGAATTTCCTATGTCTTTATCTTCCTTATATTTTTATCCATGTTTTATTGTCTGTGTGAAAGTGATACTAAAAATAGGCATAGGTTCTAAGATCACTTGTCCTTTTAGAAATCAACCAAGGAAGTAGTTCCTAAAAACCATAGAAGCATTATTTTTTGCCTTACGTTTCCCTCCCTTTTTGAGTTTTTTTTAGATATACCCACTCTATATTATCAATCATCCACCCATCTAACTCATATAATGATTCACTATCCTTATTAAGAACCACACCTCTATCCAAAAACCTTGTCAACAACCTACATGCCCTACTTGCTATTCAATCAATAGGTTGTAATAGACCATATACCTATAACTTTTCCCCTAGAGTAAAGTTTACCTCTATTGAGTTCCTAAAATTTTAGAGGCTACCTCATTAAGGTTGTGGTGTGCATAAAACCTACATCAATATTTAATTGGTACTATAATGAAGGTAGCAACTCTTATTGTACTAAAAGTTTTGTTCGGTAATTAAGCTAACTCGTGAAGAATTATATTCACCTTCATATTCTTTATATCCTTAATAATATTTTATCCTCCACTGCTTGGTTATTATTTAATTTGCTAACGATCATTCCCCTTTGGAGTGGGTGGATTATTATCTACCTTGGGATTATGAGGAATTACCATGGTATTTGGAGTCAATGTTATGAGTGGTTACTTATTCCTTAGACTTTATGCACCTATCTATAAATATTGGAAATAATGAAATTCATCCATGTTGTCCTTTAGCTCATTGTCATGTTCACCTAGAAAAGGAAACTCATTATTTTTAAAGAACATGATAGTGATGGAAGAGCTAGAATCTAGATGATATTCAAGTGGATTATGCACCTGATCTTGTCTAACCACCTTGCTTTGAAAGATTTTGAATGATGTGAAAAATTAAATGTAGTTGAGATCACCATGCTTAGAATTATTGTGAATTATGCACCAATTGGGAAGATCCATCTCTGCTATATTGATCTCCAGAAGCATTTTAGGTTGTTTAGCTATATTTTTGAAATCTAGTATTTTGATTTCCAGTTGGGCCATTTGCATTGCCCATCCTCTAAATATTAAAGAAATCATTGCTTAGCCTTTTAACCATATTATAAATACAATTTAGATTTACCTTAGTGGGATCTGTACCTTGTAAAATGGTAGTGGGAATTATAGTCACTTTTTGGTTCTATTCATAACCATTTCCCATTGCATGATTATTCAAGTAGCCAAAATTCAATTATGTTGTCTATGTTTATGGAGGCAGTGTTTATAACTAGTTTTTATTGAATTCTAAGACATTCTACCTTGCATGTGGAATTGGATTTAGTTCCATAAAACCATTATTAACATTATGTGCTTCAGGCATCTGAGGATTGAGCTGGCTATCTATGGTGATAACATGTTCATATTTTAACACCAATGTATTATCCATAATTTCTCTTCTCAATAACATGGTATTGATAGGGTCCAAGGTGTTCTTATACATTTCCAACACTAATTATACTTTTTGTTTTTATCTTGGGGTCAATTAGTTATATATTTTTTGCCATTTTATATTGAAAGCATAGATGGGATCATTAGGTTCCCTCTTCATGCTGGTAAAGTAATAGTATTCTAAACCAAGATTGGTGACCTGTCTAAGTTATGTAATAAAAGATAATTGACATTCATCCTAAGAAGTGATTTTTTTTTTAAGAGTTAAATACCAATCATAAGAAGCATCCATCAAATTAAAAGGGATTAATTTTCATGTAACATTCACATCTATGACATTCATTAATTTTAATGTATATTTAATTAATTTTATATGTTCCTATGCTATCCTTACTCCTAGAGGAGAAGAGGATGGCAATTACTTTTTAGGATTTTGAGGTAAATCATGCATATTTCCTAGGATGGTGATAGTAGATCCAACTAACTAGGGTAATTGTTGAGCTATTAGTTGATTAACAAGTAAAGGGTGCCTTACATGTAAGGGATTCCCTATTAAAGGGGGATTGTTTTGAACTGGGGCTATTGGCATAGTTCTAGGTCTCAAATGATTTGAAAAGGATGAGACTAATAAACCAACTTGAGAAGTATATTAGGTCACTATCTTGGGTAACTCTAATGAACTCTATGCAAATGATAAATATTACCATTAGGGATTTTTACCTTGATTCTAGTACCAACATAGAACTATTAATATGGGTTTTATGTACATCATAGCCTTAATGAGGTAGCCTATAACATTTTAGGAGTTTAATGGAGGTAAATTTCACTCTAGGGCATGATTTCTAGGTATGTGATCTATTACAACCTATTACTGGAATAATGGGTAGGGCATGCAGGTTATATTAGGAAAGACTAATTTATTGGTTACATCAAATTGCGTAAACACTATAACATAGACATGAAATAGATATCCATATAACACAAACTTGTATAATAATCTACAAGATTTCTTATCAATATTTAAATGTCAAATCTTATCCTTATTTTGGATTGTAAAAGATACATGTATATATAGACTTGGGATGGAGATGCCTCATCACGCAAGCCATTCTCAAAGTTTAGATCTATTTTAGAAAATATCTCCTAAAGGAGTACACATGGGACACTTGGTAAAGGATGCCACCAATAGAAAAAACTTATTTCAAAAACTATAATACCACCAACTAACATCTGTCTCGAGGGGATTTATTATGATGAGGTAGTTATAGTGGTGAACACTTATACTTTAGTGGTTGTTTCCATTGTAACTAGAGTTACAATTGATGTTAGTTGTGTCACTTGTGAAGAATTTGTAACTAAAGTGGCTTGAGGATCTTTATTATTCACCTAAATCTACAATTAGAGGTCATGTATCATCTAAAAATCATTCTCAATGGTCCTAAAATCTAATAGCGATAGTTTGAAGAACTAGGGTAGTTTTTCCATTAATTGTTTGTGTGCTTTCAATACAGACACAATATCCACATAAAGAGTCTCTATAACAAGGACCCTAATTTAAGAAAAAAATATCAATTATCATAGGTCATCATGGGTCTTATATATTTTTTTCTCTACCTTCGATATGAAATTATTCACTATTGTCTGAAGGAAGTCTTTCAATATGGTCTTAAGGATCAATTATCCACTTTGGGTAAGTACACCATTGAATCTCATTTCCCATAGAATTATGATGTCTTTCCCCTCATAACCAATGATTTACCATAATAAATTTTGCATTTCCTAATTCCATTCAATCAAGATATCTATTCTAGTGACCACAAAGTTTTGGATCCATGTAGCATTCAGGGCAGTTATCAAGTTTAGATGACTATAATATTTGTCCCTAGATACTTAGACTAGAAAATAAAGCTTGAAATTTATCTTCTTCATGTCCTCTACAAGGGATGAAACATCCCCCCATTCAGGTTTTGACTCTTTCTTTGCATCTCTTATTAATTAGAGGACATCATATAACTTCTAGGATGTTCCCTGCATATTAACTATAAAGTAACTTGGAGGATGAATGGTGCTCCTTTATTTTTGGGCCTCCATATATTGATCATATTCCCTAAAATTTTCCTTTATTACTCCCACTAAAGAGTCTAAATAAGTATAGGGGTATTCCATATGACCACCCAGGTCAGAGGGGAGAGTTTTATGCTTTTTAGTTAATTGGAACACATCTTCTCTTTTCTCTAACTCCAATTGATGCGCTTAATCCATTATATTTTTTAAGTTTATCTTCCTTAGAGTCTTAGTTTCCTTTTCAAAATGAAACTTGACTTTATTTTTCTCCAAAATGACCAAATCTTTCCTTCCCCCCTTTGCTTGTTCCATTTTTTGGATCCATTCAATGACATTCAAGGTAGTTGGTTATTGTGAAGGGTTTATCTATTATGCAGGAGTGGAATATGGGGACTAATGAGAATCATGGGCTTAGGAAAATATGTTTCTAGTTTGGGAAAAGGGGGGATATCCCTCCACCTAGTGACATTATTTGGGACCATTATATCAATTATCAACTTTCCTTTTTCTAACCCCTTTATTGATGTAATAGTTGTAGATGTTGTCTCAACCGCATAGATAATCAAAAGGTCTAATTGGGTGGATGAATGGGGAGGTTTGACTAGGGATGTAAGTATGGTAGAGGATACTAGAATATAAAACTCTACATATTTATTGAGTCCATAAGACTGAGGGCTTGATGCTGTAAAGAATGAATGAGTAGGATGGGTATTAGACAAATTTTGAAAATAGTCTATTATATATGTATGAGTAGTGTAAATATGTCATTTAAAATTTTTGATGGGGGGTACCACATTATGAATTATGTGTGTTAGGGATATTATTTTCAAAACTAGCCCTCTAGTTACATATGCCTTATTTATTTGGGATGAAGAAACCAAACCTTTATAAATATTTAATATAGAAATAATTAAGATAGAAGTAGTTATTAAAATAGATGAAGAATGAAAATTTTATATAATAACCCTTTATGTATTAATAATATCAAAAATTATTTCCCTAAATACCACTATTGTGCTAAAAGAAACTAATGCTAGAGATATACTCACTAACTACACTTATGTTGAAGATGGAGGTTTTGACTTCACTTCATATCCACTATCCCCACCTTAGTCCTAAATCAATTTAGTTGAGTTTAAATTGGTCTAAAAAATTATAGTGTCCCCATATTGAGCTTCTTCTGACAACCATTGATCCTCTGGGTCACTCTCTATGGTCTCACTAATGGTCTGAGATAAGGATGTTTCATTTTTGTCTTCCCATTCTTCTTATATGAACCATTCTCACTCTACAAGCTTATCTTTTTCATATTTAACATTATCTAATATTTCCAAGTGTTATAATTCCCTAAATAATTTTATTTTATGCTTATCTCCCTTTGACTACTTGTTATAATCTCCCTTTTTTGGAGTGATTTGAGGGGAAACAAAAGGGGTCTTCACCTTTATCTAGTACACAAGAGGTGGTCTAATGGGAGTATAATTATTGCTGATGGAGTGGAAGAAAAAGTAAGTGAATACAAATGGATAGTGGGTGGTGATGAAGTAATGGTTTGTTTTGGGGATGGAAATGGAGCTAAAGCAAAAACTAGTAGGTAGAAATATAAGAGACTCACCTATTATGTTATAGTGAGTGGAGGGAAAAGAAACATAAAAAATGGTCCACCAAGCTGAGTTATGCTTGTAATAATTAATTTAATGGTATTCAGGTGAGGGGGAGTGGAGACTATGGTGGTTAATTCAATGATGTCCATTATTATGGGATGATGAGGAGGCCCTTGGATTATTCCTTATTCACTCCCCATAGAATATTGTCAAATAGACTAGCCTACTCCTATCCTTGAATTTTGTCTTATAAGAGAGGCCCAAGAAGGATATTTGAATCCCAATACTCTTTCTCCATTATTTGAGCATCCTCCTTAGTGGTATTCAAATTTTAGTGAATATTCCTAGCCACCACCATCGACATATTTACCTTGTTCATCTTGGATTAAAATTTTATATCATTTATAGCACCTAAGAACACTTTGTCATGTGGATATGACACATGAGAATAAAAAAAATTCACCCTAGATTTGATTTTGTCTAGGCAGTTTACCCTTCTTCTTAGATCCCATTACTTATAGGTTTCCCATTTAAAATCATAGGATGTTATAGTCCTACCCAATGTGTGAAAATGTTCCCATCTAACATATTGAATTTGGCCAATGCTGATAGGCATTAGGTGGATTATTCCATGTTTGGCATTCTTTAATTGAGATCTATAGAATCTATAAATTAAACTAAAATTTCTTATTTTTTCACCTTACTTGGTACCAACTGAGGAAGATACATGGGAAGGGCCTTGGTTACCTCTATTATGATGATTATGAATTTTTATTATAGCTAATAGATACTAATCCTTCTTAGATTCCTTCTGATATGATCAAATAACTTAGGCATTTCCTTGCCATAAATAGCTTGATATACCATTGGATAGAAGTTTTATGTTAACCTAATCATGCTCTTCTTGAATCTATGGATGTGAATAATATTGAACTCATCTCAAACTCTACTCTTGGGATATTTAGGGGAGGGTTCCTAGGGTTTTTTGAAAGTTGAGTAGCTTGTTCTAGTTATAACGTCCACTAGATAAGACATCTTATAAAAATACCAATCTGGTCAATTGTTTGAGATAATAACTTGATTGATCAAATTATCATTGATGTTTTTTACAATAGTAATAACCTTGGCGAAGGTGAGGATGGTGTCTAGTATGGGAAACCAAATCTTGTTGACCTAATTTATGTTTAGTAAAGCATAAATTATATAAAACAAGGCCATGGAGATCCCAATTCCTAGATAAAAATTGGTAATTAGGATGGTAGAGATGATTCCCTTGATCTTGAAGGTGGTTGGGTCATGTTACCACTCCTAAAACTTACTGGTAACATTTTTGGATGACATCCATTGGTAAATTAGGGCTTGTCTATAAGTCACCTTTATGTTAAAGAGTTGGTAATACTTCTCAAAAGCATGCCCACTAAAGTAGGCCATGGGTGTGTTGTTTGGATGGACACACAAAAAATTTCCAAAAAATTGGCCATTTGTAAATAAATCATAAATTAGGTCAATACAAGGTTTTCCCTCTAGTTTTATTACTACATCATGTAGGATCACTGATTTGATTGCCACTAGGTCCTATATGTACCTTTGTATAAGGGCTAAGAGTTTTTCCTTAAGACCATAAGGCTTTATTTCATGAACTTCCTTCTAGATAGCTAAAAACTGTTTGAGGTAATGATTGAGAGAAACTTCATCAAAATTTGTATCTATATCTTTATTAGACCCTAAAATGGAATATGTAAAGGGGGGAGGTGGAAAATTTGAAGCATAAGCCATTTCTATATACTAAATTTCTGTCTTTGGAATTGTGTGGATGCTTGGTTGCAAAATGAATTAAAATTTTTCATTTTTAATAATTTTTTTTGATAATACTGTGATTAACCTTGAATTTGGTAGATTGCATATATGTCCTCTTGGATTCCCTTGATTTATTGAATTGAATGTATTCAACTAATTTTTGTAGATTTATGGCTCCAAAAATATTGGTTCTTTTTTTAGACACCTAAAACTAGGCACAACTAGCTTCTTGACCAGACTTCAGACTGATCCATATTGACCATTGCAAATTAAGCCTAATAATCATTGAACATCCAAAATTTTCTTATGCATCATTCATAAAATCTCAAAATCATGTTGAGACATCTAGAATTGGGTTATTTTATCATATTTAATATTAACCTCTCATGTATTCATCCTTGATAATCTTGAGGCATCACAACTATCAATTTGGCCTATGGACATATTAAGTGGGGAACTTGCACCCTTAATAAGATATTGAAAGAGCTAAAAATCTAATCTAAATTAATTAAAAATCTAAAGTAGATTAAATCCCTAGTTGAATTATGCATTTGAAATTAATGAATATCTAAAAAAGGAAATTCAAAAATTCAAAATATCCTAGCCTTTCATCGTTTCCTTTATGTGTTTTCAATATCTTTGAAAATACTTTAAAATATCTAATTTTGAGAGCCATGCATAGTGATTTAAAATCATAATTACTTGACAACTATTAACTCTACTGGGTTTAGATTTGGCTCACCTAGGTTTAGTTTGAACCCATTCTAAGCCTTAACTCAACCCCAAATCACCTTGGGTGATTGTTAATTCCTAAGGCTATAAATATAATACCATGCCTAATCATTTTTAATCTCTAATAAGAGAAAGTTATAATTCTAATTAAGAGAGAGACAAAATTTTATAGTAAGGTTACTATGCCAAAATATTAAGACAAGCAACATTGAATCCATGGTGCCAAGGAGAGAAGGAGCCAACAAGCCTAATTTTCAAAAGACTTATTAATGCATAAGCTGAGTAAGCCACTCAACAAAGTAATTTGGAGATTCTAAGGAAGGTAAAATAGTTATTTTATTTTATGTTTTTTTTGTGCCTTCACTTATCTTTTGTTACTAAGCTCTCCCTAGTATCTAATAGAGGTATGTAAGTGTTAGTGTGTTTACTTGAGTTTTTATTGATTGAACTAACACTATACAAACCTCCCTTCCTAGATTCATATGGTTATAAAATGGCACACTCAGTGGGACTTCAAGCATCCCACACAACCAAGGAGATTAATATGTTATAGCTAGTTTTGTTAATGAATGCCTAAGAATCTTCAAATTTTGAGTTTTAACTTTGTTTTCACATAATTTTATTTTTTCTAACAATACATAGGTTACACAAAGACTGATGTCAATTATCTAAAATTGATGTCGATCCTACAAGAACCAATCTTTGCCCCTATGTAAACAACAAAAAAATATTGGATTGTGATTCACAAGGATTTTTCTTGAGTTTTTTTAACTCTATGTTTCAGTATCTGGATATTATTTTACTGACTATTTGCCTGTAGGATCTAGTGTTATTTGTTGGGTTCAAGCTCATTTGGCTAATAATATTTTTGTGAAATCCATAGAATTTTTATGTGTTTTTTTAGGAACTGAAGTCAATCTTTGTCAACCAATGTTGACCCCCTTGTGGACTGATTGATTTCAATTTGTATAGATAGACATCAATCCTTATGTGAATCAACATTGATCTCTGAGATAGAAAATTAGAGAATCCCAAGGTATCTTTTCAAAAAATTGTTTTCTCATTCAATTTTGGGATTCTAATTAGGCAAAACCCTCTAACCAATTTTAGGTCTTAAGGTGGAAAAAGCTAAATTTGAACATGTTTAAATCTTGCATACTTTCTCTTTGGTGTTTAAAATAAACTTAGTTCTTTTAAGTTTTTAAACTAATAAAAATGTGATAAAACTTCACTACACACTTAATTTTGGAGCAAAAAAATGAGCTTTAACACTTAGCTACATACTCTTAATAGTTTTCTATTTCATGCTTCCTTGTCAAAGTTATTTATTTTAGCAAAATGATTGATGCATGTATGCTCTCCCCCCATCCCATTTATGGAACCAAAGTGACCAAAATTACTCATTCTTTTCCTTAGTTTAGTATAAAGTGTGAAGATAACATTTTTAAGGCCCTCCCCAAATCTATATGGTCTGGGTGACCCAAACATGAACCTAAAGTTTTTTCAATTATTTTTATTTTTCATGCATTTTGGCTTATTAATGGGAGTTCATAGCCTCCTCATGGGTTCTCTAGGGAAGAATTGACCTAAAAATCCATCTCTTAGTATTGTTTAAACCCCACTCCATGGTGGGGTATATAAATTGAGGGTGACCCAATGGGATGCTTGTTTTGAGTGGTTAAAATAAGTTTTATTAGTGTTACTCCATCTTAGACCATGGGGAAAACTTAGAGATCACACTACACTAAGAAAGTGATGGATGTAGTGGTTCTGAAAGGATAATACCTTTTCAAAACAAGTTGATTGACATAGATCTAATTGACATGATCATTTCTTGTGTTAGCCACACTTGGGACCATCTAGAAATGTGCAAAAATTTATAGTTTATAATAACCCCACTTGCTATGGACATAATGTTGATGTAGGGAGAGTATCCCAAAGTTCCATGTCATAGTACAAACTCTTGAGATAAGAAGGGGCCTAAAACACTTAATTTTTATGCACTTTTAGTTTTGGATTAATAATTAAATTCCTCTCAAGAGTTAGTATATTGATGAAATTTGATAGTGTTATGCAACCTTGTAATTTTTAGTATTTAGGAAATTACACTTAGGTGTTTATGTCATTTTTATCCTTTTTTACATGGTCTTGAATCTAAACTATCTATTATTATTCATCTTACCATGTCAAAATGAGCCTTATGTATACATCAACCCGTTATTTAAGGAGGTGTTACACCACCCATTTGAAACCATACCTTTACCTTAGCCTTTTAAAATATCTTGTTTGTGTGTGTAATTTAACTGAAAAGGGTGGTGTTATACTATTTGATTCATTTCAAAACCTTTGTGCCTTTAAGTCTTGAAACAAAACATGATCACATCTTTATAGTATGATAACATTATTATGCTTTTAAAATTATTTAAAGGACTTGTTTACCTTGTATTCTAAATTCAATTATCAAAACCAAATTCACATGTGCCTTTTGAGATCTATACCTAGTGTTGTTATGCCATTCATTTTTGTCTAGCTTGTTGTTTGTTTAAAGAAGCCTAAGTTTCCATGTTGAGTTTAATTATCCTTAACAATTTCAAATCCAAGCATTGATTGATTTTTTCCTATACCTTGTGTAATTTTTATCTAGACATCAATCTTTCTCTTTTGGTTTATGCAACTTAGTTTAATTCCTTATTCAATTTGACAACTATTGTTTGTGCTTAGATTTGGGAGAAATAGCTTATCTTCCTTATGCCTTATGCCAATTGACCAAGTTCATGTTTGATTTTCAATGCCTAGTTTATGCTAAACTATTTTAGATTTATTATATGAAATATCATACCTTGTTTTACTTAAAAGTAAAGATTTTGTGTCTTTTCCAAAATACCTAGCACGTTCTTATTTTGATCCTAGCTTTGTGCCTTGTTTTTCTGAAAGACGTAGAAACTTTTGTTTTATTTAGATTAGAATTATTTGGAAAACTTTGTACCTAGAGTTCTGCATTCCATTTTTTTCATCCACTTGACATTTTTGTGTAAGAGATTTGATGTTAGACTATTTTAGAAAAAGCTTTAGTGTAGACCATTTTGGAGGGACAAATCCACCCCTAGACCAAGTAAGACTATGTTTAGACCTTTTATTTTTTGAACCTTATTTTTCAAATTTTTTAGAACTTTAGGCCTTTTGTGAAATGATAATAATTGACTTGGATATGTCTTATTACACTTATAATGGAGCTATGTATAATTCATTTTGTGATAATGTGGTTGCATATGATAACTTCGTTCAAGACCCCTACTGGGATGATGTTGTTCATGAGATAGATCCATATCCTCCTTATAATAACCAATTTTGGGAACAAAGAGAAGATCCTCAAGCATAGTATGTAGTGATACCTTCTTTGGGCTAGTTGACATATGATATTCACCCTCTCACTACTTATGGTATCTGATCCTCCACCTATACCATTAACCTTCCTTCAAATTATGGAAGTCACCAAGCTCCATAACATCTAAGGATTACCATTCTAGGACCTCATATTTTGGATTACATAAGAAACCAAGACTCAAAATTCCCTACCATTACCATTCTAGGCCCTTCTAAATATGGTATCTTGTTATCCCAACAAAGTTGTCTAAATACAACTAGATGGGTCATAGTTACTATCCTAGGCAGGAAACCAACCTTTATTAAGTCTATCGTTATCAATCACCAATAATTTTTCATCCATTTCCAACTATCCCCCACTTTATAAAATCCATACCAATATTTGAGCCATAATTGAGCCAAATAATACCTCTCCAATAGATCTAATCATTTGAAGACCAAGATATGTTCAAAACTAGTAGTTTACAAATTCTTATAAACCAAGGCTAGGGAAAAACACCAGTCCATGATGTCTTTATTGAAACACCAATTTATGATGAGTCAAAATATGATGAATCACTTACTAATACTTTCCAAATTATCAAGGAATCTCACTCTAACAAGCATTTCTTTTTTGAAAGACTTTTTAATGATTATAACCTCCTTTAGACAAATAATTATCTCAATCATTGTCCTATTTTTATAAAGCCTCTCTTTGAAAAGATAGTATCTATGGATTTGTATCTAGAAATTTTTTCCCTTGTTGAAGAGTCTCACTTTGAAAAACTAATTATTTTGGAGCCCATTATGCCATCACAGGCCATTACTTGTCTAATAAAAAACATTCAAAAACATAATTATAACAACCTCCACACCAAATGAAGAATCAAAATTAAAGTTAGGTTTTATTATTTAATAAACATAAGATTTATCATAAAAATTAAAATGAACATCAAACTCAACATCATATTTATATTCCTTTGAGTTAGACTCAACTTCATTATTAAAATACATTTCTGGTTGTTAAAATATTTGTTGCACATGCCTTATAGATCAATTTAAATATACTTGTGATCCTTCTATGGTATTTGAGGATTATTAATTTAGATTTGACATAAGTTATCCTAGTATCTTCTATGATTATTATGTTTCCTCTTCCCATTACATTACAATTCCACATGCCATTATCACCACCAACCAAACTAACCATTATATTGGCATTCCACCTCCCACAAGGGTTGATTAGGACTGATAGAATCACACATTGTTTAATTTAATCCAAGGTGACATATAATTTAAAAAATATCATGGGTACCAAGACCAAATTCATGAAAAATAAGAATAATCTCCTAGTGAAGCCTTTCTGGAGGCACTAAGGGACAATCAAAATATAAACTAAGAATCTTCTAGTGAAAGCTTTTTTAAGGCACTAAAATATAACCAAAGTCAAAATTCAAGGTTACTTGATAAAACCTTCTTGGAAGTGATATGGTAAAATATAGATAACATTATTGTTGAAAACCTCATGGAGGAACCAAATTCTAAGCACAATAGTTATTCACTACTTGATGGAGATATTATTAAAGATAACATCAATATATCTTCTAATATACAACATAATCAAATGTTAGATAATCTCATGCCCAAACAAACAAAAATCTATTGGTCCTATCCAGATAATATTTAAAACTATTTGGCCCTGCCACATCCAAAATTAAGTTGAATATAGAATCAAAAACATTACATGTGCCTGAAAACCCCTATCTTCATTTGTTACATAGTCATTGTGCATTCCATTATCATCCACCTTTACATTTCCAATGTAGACCTTTTATCCACTCTTTATCTATATTTACCATCCTTGATGGCACTTTCCTTTATATATATTATTAAGACATCTTGTCTAAAAGTTTGAAGGAAATAAAATCAATAACCAATGAAGATCAACACAACATTCTTGGAGTCCAAATCTATATCCCGTTATTGATAGAAAAACTATTTAGAAGAGGTGTGGGCTATCAATTTATAAGAATGACTATTATGGTTTTATCATTTGTTGATCAAGACATGCATCTCCACATCAAAATGAACATCAGAAACATTTACCTTTCCAAAAACCATACCTTTGATTTGCCATTTACCTCACCATTTCCATTTGCCATTTATCTTACATCTTCCATTTATCATTTACCTTGGAAAAAACCATACCTTTTGCTTTGTATTTTACCTCCCCTTTTTCATTTTCCATTTACCTTATAATTTATATTTTCCATTTACTTTGATGTTTTCATTTGCAATTTACCTTTCCATTTCCATTTACCTTGTCATTTTCATTTTCCATTCATCTTGACATTTTTTTGTACCCTACCATTTACCTTGCCTTATAACTTGGGGGTAATCCTCCTTCCATAATAGTTAATTGACATCTTATCATCTTTTTAAATCATACTCTATACCATTTTATCATAGCTTTTTTATTGACCAAATCCTTTTTTATCCACCCTACCCAACCCTTTTGATCTTGGTTCCTTTGCTTCTTATCACACCTTCCACGAGGGGATGTCAATCTAGTTTTAATAGTTTTAGATTTTTGTGCTTAAATGACAGTTTATGAAAGTAGTATGATAGTGGATATGGCAAGCTATCTTTCATTTGCCTTTGATTGGTGCCACTAATTATAACCACCTTTGGGAAAATTAGTATTCCACCTTTTGTTACTAACTATAACTTCCTATGGTTAAACTAGTATCACAAACCTATGTCATTATTTGTTAATTATAACTATCTATGAGAATATTAAGAGCAACACCTATCCATTACTATGATCATTTACCTTTCCATTTTATCACAATTTTATAGCTTGTTGTGACTTAGTCAATTCTAACCACTATTGCTATAAGTGTTGTGACTAGAGGTCCTAAAGGAACTATTTAAGCTATGCTCAATTCACTTTAAGGTCAGATCAGTCCCCATTTTCCACACACTCTCACTATTTTGAGAGAAAACTAAGCCATGTTATCTCTATTTTTTGATTTGGAAAATTTTGTGTCTTGTAATTCTCAATTGAGTTGAGATACTTATAAAATTTCAAAAGAATCCAAAAATTTTCAAAATCCAAAAACATGTGTAATCTTTAAACCTAGTCAATCATCCTCAGTCCACCCTAAATGCAAATTAATTGTTTGTTTTAAACCATTCCACTACCATTGGTGGTGTGAGTTTCCCTTTTCATGTAGCCTTACTTGGGGACACCACCCATTTATCATTCCATTGAGTCATCATGCATAGGTATTGACTTAATTATGACATGATCCATTATGTCATTTTTTCTTTCAAGATTTTTGTGTGATTGTTTTATTTGTGGTTGCTTATTGGTTTTATTTCCTATTTGTTTTATCTAATTTTTTTTCCTTGAATCAATCCATATGAATTCATTTGGTGATTACTTGTGTATTATTATTAATTCTATCCATATTCATATGTCAACATTATCATCATGGCTTTTATCATTCATGAATTATTTTTACCTATTTATTGGATCAAGAATAAATCCTTATGCACATTATTTATAAGTTATCATGGTGTTCTATATAATGATGCATATCATCACTTGTTATAGAAAAAATAAGCTCAAGAAATATTTCAATCAATGGATCTACAAATGTTTCTCCTTGGTAACCTTAGGAAATCCTCCCACCCTCCTTGATCCAATCAACCCCTTGAACATTTTGGTTATATTAATGTAAATAAGGATGAACATCTACAAATTGGTAGGTATAACTAAATCATTCATATTGATAAATTCTTATTCTTCAAATAATCTCTTTCATCACCTTTTACATCCTCATGTGCATGATTATTTGTGGCTTCTTAAGTCATTAGACCATTACATCTACATTTGCACCCACTCATCTTTAATCTATATGACATGTTATATCCTTGTGTTATGCTTTCCAATTTTCCCTATTGGGGCATAATCAAACACCATTATTCAATCTAGGTCCTTTTAATTATTATTAATACCTATATAAAAATCATTATTTTAACTTATCTTCCTTAATTAGGGTATATGACCATGCCACTAATTATAAATACCTTTGGGAAAATAAATGTCTCAACCTTTGTTACTAATTATAACTTCCTTTGGGAAAATTAGTGCTTTTTAAATCAATGCATTTAAGCATTATCTCGATTGGATTAATCTCACCCATGGGATAATTTCATAATTTTTCTTGATTATTTTTAAGGGACCACCCATCAATTGTATGTGTTAACCACTCCCTCAAGGGGGAATCATTATAGGCTTCCAAAACATTTTTTGGAGACTATTATTCAATCATTATCTTCTTTCATTCTTAAATTATTATTTTTAATTCTTTGAGAAGATATTATTATGCCTATAGCTTGAAACACTTTCCCAAAATGGGAAAACAATAGACACCTAAAAAATATCCAACAAATGGCTTCCTGACTAGAATTCACACTAATTCCTACCAAAAACTAAAAATTAAACCCAAGAATCACTAAACATCCGAAATTTTCTTGTACATCATTCATCAAAGCTCATAATCATGTTGACACATCCCTAATTGGGATATTATATTTTATGCAATAGTAACCTCTAATGGATTCATCCCTAATCACCTTGCAGCATCAAAACTATCAATTTGGCCTATGGACCTATTAAGTGGGGCACCTGCACACTTAACAAAATATTGAAAGATCTAAAAATCTAAAGTAAATCAATTAATAAGCTAAACTAGATGAAATTCCTAGTTGAATTGTCTATTTGAAATTAATGAATATCTAAAAGGAAATTAAAAAATTCAAAATATCCTAGACTTTCATCATTGTCTTTATGAGTTGTCAAGCTCTTTAAAAATGTCCTAAAATATATAATATTAGAGAACCATGCCTAATAATTTAAAATCATAATTACTTGACAACTATTAACTTTATTGGGGTTATATTTAGCTCACCTACATTTAGTTTGAACCCATTCCAATCCTTTGCTCAACCTAACTCAGCTTGGGTGAAATTTAATTCTTAAGGCTATAAATACAATACCATTCTTATGAATTTTTAAGCTCTCATAATCCAAACTTTTGATGTTAATTTAGAGAGATACAAGATTTAATAATAAGGTTATTATGCAAAAATATTAACGAAAGTAACATCAAAGCCATGGTGCTAAGGAGAGAAGGAGCCAAAAAGATTCATTTTCCAAAGACTTCTTGATGCAAAAACTAAGAAAGCCACTCAACAAATAAATTTGGAGCTCCCAAGGAAGGTAGAAGAGTTGTTATATATATATTTTTTATTTTGATTTCACTTATCTTTTTTCAGTAAGCTCTCCCTAGTATCTAGGCTACGAGTTTAAGTGTTAGTGTGTTTACTTGAGATTTATTACTTAAACTAATATTATAATAACCTCCCTTATTGGATTAATATGATCACACTATTTTTATTTTCATATTTTTTATTTAATTTTGATGCATCATCCTTTTGTGAATCTCACTTCTAAGTAGATTTTTCTTTTTGGCTCTTATCATAGAATAATTCCATTTTTGTTTCTAAACCCTTACATAGTTTTTAGGACACATGGTGAAATTTACCCTCATCACTTCCTCATGTTTCTTTCTCTACATTATTTTATGTTTATTACTAGCTCAATCCCTTGGGATGTTGACACTTGTTAAAATACCATGATCCCACTCTCCCTAGGGGTATCATACTATCTTTCATATTTTCATAGGATTTTATTGAGTAGGATGATGACACACATCATCATCCTATTGCTTTGATTCCCTAAAAGTGTCATACTCTTCCTTTTGTTGTTTAAACTTTGAGTGAATGGGATGATGAAATGTGTCATCATCTTATCACTCTACTTGCCCAAAAGACTTATAAAATTTTAATATACTTTGATAATTATAGGCATATGGGATTGGGCCATGTGGATGGATTTCACTACTCTACTTTCTTTAAATTTCCATACTTTAAAACTTTTATCCTATTAGTCTTTGAGTGAGTTGGATTGTGACACCTAGAAACATGTTTGTGCTCCAATTAGTTGTAAATGTTTTAAAAGTTTATAATTGTTTGAATATATGTGGGTTATTAAGCTATTATTGTGTGACACTAATTTATCTAAAGATCAAAGTGTAAAACTTTACCTAGTTAAAAAAAGGACTAACAAAAGTAGACAAAAATAAATCTCTAGGAGATCCATTTTGGCATAGAATACTTGACAGATAAAATTTCTAAGGAACTTGTGTGCCAAACAAAAATGTTAAATAAAAGTTTCAAACCTAAGAATGTTGGGTACAACCTCAAAGAACTTGTACACTTATGAAACTTTCAAAATCCATTAATAGGTTAGCCTAAGTAAAATAAACAATGAAAAACTAGATAGCTAAGGAAATGGCAAATATTATTAGCATTAAGGAAATTATTATTAACCATAAACTACAGAATAAAAATGTGTAATAAATCCTATCACTGTGAATCATATGATAAATAATAATAAATGATTCAACCACCATAGTTATTTCTTTTTTGGATGAAATGAACCCCTAATCATAATTTTTATAAGAGGGGGGTATTTTGAGTGTAATAAATGATCACTTATAGGTGGAATACTTTGTATTATTAAATAACTTAGAATATTTGGTTAACAATTACAAAGTGAGCACAAATCATATCCTATGATAATAATATAGTCAAATATATGAAATAAACTCCCAAAATTACATGCAACATATTAGCCTTGCCCATACCTCAAATCTATGTGTGAATGAGTGATTTTATTTTATTATCATTTTTATATATTTAGAAAAGACTTAAAATAAATTATAGGTTTCACAATGGTTTCCTTGAAGTATAAACAAAAAACTTATGGAGCTTGGGCATTGATTTGCTGCCAACCAAACATTTATAGCCCTGATAGAGATAACTTTGCTTTTTCCCTTTATGAAATTGAATGATGCATGATACATTGATATTATTTCATCACATAAGCCTTGATAACATTTAGATATACTTTTAAGTTTGTTTGATCACTCTTTGGGATGTATTGATCCCTTTCCCCTTTTTTTAGAATATAGAAGGAATAGATGGGAGGGAACAACAGTGAGTTGGTATAGGTACAAAATAAAAAAAATTTATATAATGGAATGTCCCTATTAGTAGAATTTATATCAATTATTATTATCTAAAAACAAGTGTTTAGAGTGGGAGGTGTTTTTGACCAAAGGGATGGGAAACCTTTCTAAATATACATGCAACACTGAGAGAAAATTTTAGATACCCAATAAAAGTATATAACTATGATATGAACATGGTTAGTATATTATTACATTCATAAATTTTGTAAATCTCAATAATATGGGTGTATACTATGTAAATCAAATATTTTGTGCATTCCATTTTAGGCCTCCCAACTTCACTCGCCCTTACTTTTAGGACACGATCTCATGATTTTAGTAGTTAGGTTCAAGAAGGTGAAAGAAGCATGAAAGATTGGATATCATTTTTATCATTAAAAAGGGAGATAGTCAAGCTATTCTAAAATAAAGGAAAACTATTCTAGAAAATATGGAACTAAACTAAGGAAACGAAATGCAAAAAATAGTAAAGGCTAAGATAGAAAGCAAAAAACACTACCCTAAAGAAAGCTAAAAATAGGAAACAATAAATATATCTATGAAAGTATTAAAACCTAATATAAATTTTAAATCTACCATGGCCACTTTATTCATAAACATACTTAGTGGGGATAGCCTTCAAATAGTGCCCATTGACTAGTAAGGCCAGATCCTTACCTTCAAGGTCTCTTAGATAGAAACCATTATTGCCTAAGATTTTAGACACTTGACATGGTCCAATACATAAGGGAGTGAACCTATCATGTTTTCCCTTATTCTCATGGTATTTTCCCCATAGAAGAGTTAGGTCTAAGATTATAAAGTCTTTGACATTGTATATTTTATCAAACTACCTTTTAACAATGTCTTTGTGTATGTTAAATCTTTGTAGTGCTTCAATTATTACATATTCTAGTTGGATTATATCCAATAATATAAACTAAAACCTTGGACATTTTTACATATAATCCTACATAAACTAATACATTGGGACCTTAAGGGAATTAGGAAATATAGACTAGCATCCATATACTAATAATAAGGCAAGGTCTTGAAGGCCTATTTACGTCTTGTCATATCTTCTCATAATGTTAACCTCAATAGTAGGTGTCATTTTCTTGGTTTGTTTTGGGCTGACTTATTTATGGCATCTATCAAGTTCTTGTTTTTTGATTCATCCACCCCATTCCCTTGGGGATAATATTTTGAGGACTTGATTTTTATCTAATTATTAAAATCCCACTCAGTGAATTTAGCTGATTATAAAGTTGGTCCATTATCTCTAATAAGGTATATAAGGATATTAAACCTAGTCAATACTTTTTATTATAGGAATTTGATGACATATTTAGTTATGTAAATCTTGGTGAATAAATTTAGTCCACCTAGTGAAATAATAAGTGGTAGTAAGGATGAATTCATGCTCCATTAATGACTTGGGATTGTTTACCCCAACGAATTCAAGGCCCCATTATGAAAAAGGGTGACCTTAATGAATAGGTATATGGGCATAAAAACATTTAAATAATGTATATATAATACTACAACCTCTTTCTCCCTATTCCTATCTCTATTCTCTAATTTTAAGGCCTTCTTAACTCTAATCTTTCTTCAATTCTACTGTGATCCTTTTTTCTGAACTCTGGACTCTGTTTTGATTTCTTATAACCTTTTCTCCTACTTGTATCTCTTAGGCTCATTATCCTCTTAATTTGAATACTCATATTTTTATTCATTAATAAATATAATTAATCAACAACCTAAGTGTTTTACTCATCTCATTATCATGAACATATCTTGTTTTCCTCAAAATTCAAGTCTCCACTCTTTAGTCTTGCTCTAAACTTACTTATGTTCTCATATAGACTCCTAGGCTAAAAAGGTTGTATGCATGATCTCAATTTCATATAACCATATTAATACTCACCTATCCATCAACATACTTATTTTAAACTCCATTTTCATACAAACATATTCCTCAATTATGAAGTTTGCACTATCCATTAGTCTATTCTTTCTTTCTTTAGCCATTCTTTCTTTGTAGCCTTGTTTTCATATAAACCTCATATATTTTTAAAAATAACTCAAATTAAAAATAAAATAAAACATTTTTTGGATACCCTTTATCCCCATTGTGCTTCATTAAAATTTTCATTCTTCAACTCTAAATGGAAGTGTCTTTTCTTTCACACCCCTCTTGTTAATTAGATATCTTAATGGCTTCCAAACTTAATCTATTTCAAGAATGGGAATTAAAAATATTTTAATATATTTATAAAACCTAAAATATATTTTAAAATGTTATAAAAACTCTATATATATAATTTTATTGATACCCATGTGCTAAAACTTTTTAAAATCCAAAATCTCACTTAAAACCTAGGTAGGGTTATATCACTGATATCAAGCAAAAAAAATTGTAACTTAAGTTTTATGTCACTAAAATATCCTATTATTTTTAGTATATGTCATTTTTTACCTCCTCTTCACTTATTTAGTTTATAATAACATCCCAAAAGATAAAAAAATCATAGAAAAGATAGTTTACCAATCAACTATAAATGAGAAACATAGGCTTGCTCAAGTTTATAAGCATATATTATTAAATTTTTATCTTAAATTTATTTAAAAACACTTAAAATAACTTTTTAAGTTTTTACCTAACTCCCTTTAACTTATTCATTATTTTTTTATTCATACACAACTTTTAAATATCTCTAACAAATGAATTTGCAAAATTCTTGAAACCTTCTTAACTCTATCAATGGACAAGGTTATCCCAACTTATGTATATTAATATTAAGGATATGTTATATCCAAAAAAAATCCTTCCTAAGCTATAAAATAATAATACAAGAATGATATAATGCCTAATAACTTACCAATAATCATCAAACTACTGGAATGAGTCTCCAATACTCTCTTGTTCTTCTTCTTTCATAAATGTGCTCAAGACATAATTGTTCAACATGAAAATATCGTATCTCACAACTATAGATACACACTATTTTTATATTCTAACTCAAGATAATAAAAATATACCAATTATTAAATATAATAAAAGAAGCATTCAAAATTACGTTCAACATTCTTTCTATACGATCTTAATGAAAACAAAATAGATGTGTACAAAATTTACAAAAGAGGGTAGAGTTTATAAACTTTTCTTCATATTATTATTGTATTCTCTATAACATGTTGATGAATATAAATGTGTTACAAGGTTAATATAGTGTTTAACAAACACTTCTCATTTTTGAATTCAAAGAATCCATTACATGAGTTACTAGTTATGATAATCTTATTATCTTTGGTGGAATAGAGGCAGAACAGGTTGACTATTTCACTAATTTTTATTAGTTGGTGGTTAGGAGCCATCATGGATTAATATTTAATCTTTTATTTTGAACATGTTACATGTTATTTAAAGTGGATTATTCTCAAAACCTTTTTGGAGTTTCAATCACTGAGAGGTGGGGGTGAATTAATGATGCAAGAAATTTCAAACTTTAATTATAATCCTTTTAAACTCTTAATCAATGACCACAAGAATTTATAAAACATAAAATATTTTCATAATAATGAATAATCAAGATGATGCAAGATCACACACATAACATAAGATCTAATCTTAATCAGTCTTTTGCTAAAGCATAAATTGCTCAAACATTATTCTTTGCATACAACCACCATGAATGAACATACAATCAAATTTGGAGCTACACATCTACACTTTTACAAACATTTGGACCTTCTAGATGTTCATTTAATTCCTCTTCAACTTTTATTTTTAATGCATCAATATGTTCATCTTGTATAAAAAGATATAGCTCAAAAACTATAGATTAGTTTTCTATCATTAATTTAAAAATTCAAATTTCAATGGTCACTATGTAATAATAAACATTGGACACTTTGACCTCACCTCATGATTCTTGGCAAATTTGAAAAAATATGCACCATCAATCTCCTTGGAAGTAGCCTAGTATTTATCTTTAAATGCTCACCATTGATTTTTTATCCAAGCTCCCATGATTGTGCCACTTAGCAAATATTCATGCCTTCTACACATTTGACTATTTGACTCAACCCACACCATTGATCTCTATTTATATGAACACCCATAAAACATTGATATTATGTTAGATTAATGAGACAGAAACACTTGTCACTAGTGAATTTAATCTTATGAACCTTTGATAATTTGACTTCATGCACACCATTAGATCACAATCTAGACAATGAACTCTCACTATTAGATCTATTGGCTAGTGACCTCATACTTCAATGAAGTTGAACTTGATGGTTTATGGCCCATCACAGTATGTAAGAGAAACTTTTAAGGTTTATAACATGAGATAGAAAAGATTTCAAGATTTGAAATCTTTAGGGTACCTTATTGACACTATAGAAAACATTTCCATGAAATCTTTGACTTTAGTTAAATTTTTGAGTACCTACATTAAATTCACAAAATTGTTGGTTCATACATATTTGCATTATGTGTAGTGATGGTCTAACTTCTATTAATCTATAATATGCATGTTTGTCATTCTAAATGATCAAGTGATACACTATAACTTCACCAAGACATATATAGATGCATTATAACTTATTATTTATCCTTATATACCTATAAATGTGTCATATATCTCCAAGCTATCAAATATAACTTCTTTATCATTCATGCACTAGAACCATATGATCTATTTGACATCAATGACAACCTAAGACATTAATGACCATTCTCAACAATATCCCCCTTTGTCATTGATGGAAAAATAGCCTTAGAATCAATTATTACTCATTTTAACTTATTCATTTTGATCTTTGACTTCTGTTGACATTAATGACAAAGGGTCTCTTCCTCAAGATGCCAACAATCATTCGGTAGCATCATGTATGTATTTCGATAACTATTTAATATTCTTAGGATACTTACATACTTTCAAGCATATGAATCAATTGTTCCCCCTTTGATATTCACCAATATAAACTTGGATTTCTTGGACCTAAAAAACTACTCACAAATCTTAGAAAGCTCCCCCTAACATCAAGATCCATATCATGTCATATGTTCTTTGGCATACACCAATATAAACTTGGGATTTTCTAATCCTTGGAATTATCTACATAAAAAACTCACAAGTTATCTTTTCTCATGCATGAAGAATCAATACCTTATCAAAAGTAATGACTTGGTTTGATCACGTCATCATATCAGTATTCTTGAATTCACAAGTGTATCAGACATCTTCATACTTTTATCATGATTGAAGCATCTTCACATATGACCTCCCTCACATCATGTACATATTCTTAAAGCCACTCAGGATAATTGATTTATCTCCCCCTTAGCAAAACACATATTTCATCTTAATAAATTAAAGAGAACATAATTTTTTAATGATTAAACTTTTGATCATTACCTAGAGCACAAACACTTGATTCCACACATGAAAGATGTCTCCTAATAAGCATAAGTAAAGATACCCACTTTTCATAAAGGGAATAAAGATCCAAAAACTTATGAGACTTCCATATCTCCATGCTCTTACTTAAATTGAAATACTTACTCATCTTTATATTTAATTTGAATGATTTCTCAACCTTAGTCTTTTCTTTTATCTCAAGATCCTAGTTGATTTCCTTATCCATTTGAGTAGCTAAGGCTTGTTACTTGATACTTGAACTTGTTCCTTATTATATCATGGAAAATAATCCATTTTAATCCTATTTGTCATTTACCTACTTAGGCCTCCATTCACTATGACTCCTTCTCTTTATGAAAGGATTGATAATTTTTAAAAGTAAAATACTGAGTATTCTTACATAAACTTATTATATGACCTCTCTCATGACATTTCAAATAAATGAGGTTTATTATATTTCACATACCTTATGATTGAGACATTTGATTATTATTTTAATTTTCATGAATTCATTCATGTATCTAATAATTTGTTCTCATGATGAAGATATTACAAAACTTTGTAATATGACTAAACCCTTGACACCTGTAGCAAAAGATGTCATTATTTCCCTATGAACATGTTGAATATCTTGAGTGATGATGTCATTCATGTTTTTCATTGTCTTGTTCATAATTCCATACAAATTCATTCTTTTACGATCTTTTACAATCTTTTGACCTATGACCAAACTGATTACAAGAGTAAAAATTACCATTGAATGGTGCATACCTCATAGAATTTGGTTG
The DNA here is from genome assembly GCA_037957365.1 of Torreya grandis. Taxonomy (NCBI): domain Eukaryota; kingdom Viridiplantae; phylum Streptophyta; class Pinopsida; order Cupressales; family Taxaceae; genus Torreya; species Torreya grandis. The sequence continues at coordinate 33,953 of JARHVA010010860.1, forward strand.
TATAATCTAATTTGTCTTTAATCTACCAATACCTTCATTACTTGACTGATGATTGATTTTTAAAGTCTAATTTTCCTTGTTCATATCAGCCTTTATCTTTTATATATTTACATGCTTTTTTTATTCTTTGAATCTAAGGTTAGTTTTATCACTTTCATGCCTTTGATTACTCATAATATTGTCAAGATCATTTGAGCTCTTTTCAAACTTCAAAAATGACTTCACCTTACAAGATGTCTTATATAACTCAACTTTTAATGAATTAATTTTAATCACATACCTTAAAGACTCATCTTCTTTGGATTTTAGGCTTGTATACATAGTTTCTAATTGACTATTAAGATGTTTGATAATATCTTCATGTTCCATGGTGTCATCATTTAATCTTTCTTCAAACACAATGAATTATTTTTCATAGTCCTTGATTTGTGACATCATCTTTTTTTTATTTATCTTCTCAATCTTTAGATCTTCAAGATCATTAATAAATTCATCCTTATTATCTAAATCATTAGCTATAATCTTAATCATAGCTTGATTTATTTTCATTTGCAAAGATTTTATCTCTGATTGATACATGAGATAGTCTTCATCCTTACTCGTTACTTATTAGTTAAGAGTAAAAACTTTAGTTTCAAGGTGTTGTGTGATCTCATCATGCTACTTGACTTAATTTCTCATCCTTCCTTTAAAAATTCTAATTTTATCCTCATAAGATTTTATCAAGGAAGCTTATTTACTATTCTTTCTTTGTAGTATCTTCATTTCTTCCATAGTATCTAGATATTTATCTTCAAGAGTGACTTTTCCATCTTGTTCCTTTGATCTATCTCCACCAAATAAATCTCTACTTAAATAACATTAATTTTCATCATAATTAAAAGCCATTAATATTGTATCCTTATTCTCATTATGAAAATAATCATTACTATCAGATGTGTTTAATTCTTTTTCTACATATGAGTTACTATACTCTTCATGATAAAGGATCTTACTACCTTTGTATGAATCCTTGTTTCCATTTTTCTTACTAAATAACTTTTTATACTTTTTAGTACCCTCAAATTTACTATGTTCATCCTCATGAGATTCCTTATAAGCTTTTTTTGTGTTCAAATATGTCTATACCTAGACATATAGCTACAAATTGACCAACTTTACCACATGAAAAAAATTTGAAAGGAATTTTTCCTTCATACTAACATGATCCTACATTTAGTTTTATTACAATCATGGCTTTAATTTTATCTTCATTAAGATAAAAATATTCAATACTTAACTTTTTATTCTTGTATTTTATCTCCTTAATCACCTTGGAGACTTCTTCCTTTGGAGGAGGTCTATCCTCATGAACTCTCATCTCATAAGTAGTAAGGATGCCATGTAGTTCATCCATATTCAACTAAGTGAGATCATGAATTTTTTCTACAAAAGAAACTTTTGAATCAAACATGACTATAAGATTCCTTAATAACTTTTGTACTATAGTATCTTTATCAATCACCTCTCCAAGACCTTTGATCATGTTTACTACCTCATAAACCCTTAGAAGATAGGATGCCATAAGATATTCTTATTTCATTTTGAGACCTTCAAATTTCCTTTGGTAGGTCTACAATTTAGACAATTTTAGCTTTGAGTCTCCTTCATAGATAGTCTATAATTTGTCCCAAATATCCTTGGTATACATGAAATGGATTAGTTTGGTGAACTCAAACTTGGATAGACCACAAATGATATCATTTATAGCTTTAAAATTATTATCACTCAAGTTCTTGTCAATAACACTAGTTGGAGGACTAGTTGGTGCAGTATAACCATCTATGATATATTTACAAGTATCAAACCCTAGAGACATGATATATGATCTCATACTTATACTATAAAAATAATAATTTGACCCATTAAATAATTATTCTTTCTTTGTGGATAAACCTTGCTTCTATTGACTTTACATATTTTAGCTTAGATCACCTTTAATTAGTTAAACATGTCATGATGGTCCTTTTTGATACCAATTATTGGAGGTAAAATCACTAAGAGGGTGGTTGAATCATTGATGAAATATATTTAAATCATTAATTTTAATCCTTTCAAAATCTTAATCAATGACTAAAAGCATTTATAAAGCATACAAGATGTTCATAACAATGAATAAGCAAGATGATTCAAGATCACATACATAAAACAAGATCTACGTGGGAAACCCTCTTGGGGAATAAAACCCACTCTCAAGATTACAAACACATGGAATACTTATCCTATAATATGATTACAAACATGAGACCTTTTAGTGAAGAACCCACTTCACAAGGAGGAACCACCCCTAAGTATGAATAAACACCCACTTATTATAGATGTTGAGCACCCACACAACACTTATGAAATCAACAACTCTATAAATTTGATTTCATTTCAATCTGATTGGAGAAATAATGTATAACAAATCTATTATAAAATATTCACACACACTCAAACTTAGTCATACAAAAAACACATCCAAACACCTCTTTTATATCTTTCTAGTATTCTTTGCTAATCATAAATCTATTTTGTCATTTAGTCCATTGACTAAGCACAATCCCTTTGATTTCTTTCTTTCATCTGCATCTTCTACTCTCTTAACTCATGCATATTCTAGTCTAGAAACCATTGCTTTAGTCTCCATTATTTACATATTCTTCATGAATATCGCCTTTTAGGTTGGCCATAATACTTATGTTGACCCTTAAGACCTATAACATGATAACACATATCTCAAATTCATCTTGACATGCTAGACATAACATCTATAGGTCACATGTAAGCAACAACACCTTTCAATTAGGCCTTAGTATCCCTTATGGGTCACATGGAGACCTATTACACTTTTATCACTTATTAGAGGAAAATAATACTAGAAGATCACTTTCAAATACATGGATCCACTCCATATGATCTCTAAGCATCTTTAGGTGATTACTGTCACCAAAATACTCTTTTTCAAAAGTACAAATTGCTCAAAATTTATTATGTACATATAAAAAACATGAATGAACATGAAATAAATTTTTTAACTCCATATATACACTTTTACAAACATTCAAACCATCAAATAAATTTTTCTAGATGCACCTTGAAGTTATCTTCAACTTTGCTTTTTACTGCATCAAGAAATTCATCTTGGATCAAAATATATAGCTCAAAAAATACATATTGGTTTTCCCTCATTAATTTTAAAGTTTAAATTCCAATGATCGCTATGTAAATGTTAAAAATTAGACACTTTGACCACATCTCATGCTTCCTAAAAACATTAAAGAAATATGAACCATCTATCTCATTGAAAGTATCCCAGTCTTTATCTTTCAACACTCACTGTTGACCTTTGATCCAAGCTCCCATGATTATGCCACTTTTTAGCTCTATATACCTTATACACATGTGACTCTTTGACTGAACCCACATCATCGATCTATATTTTTATGAACACCCACAAATCATTGATCTTTTATTAGATCAATAAGATAGAGACACTTGTTACTAGCACATTCAATCTTAAAATCCTTTGACAATTTGAATTTATGTATACCATTGGATCAAAATCTATATGATGAATTCTCACTATTAAATATACTAACTAATGACCTTAGACTTCAATTAAGTTAAACATGACTTTCTCTATCCCATCACAGTTTGTAACAGCTTCTTTTAAGGTTTATAATTTGAGCTAGAAAACACTTTAAGAGTCCAAATCTTCACAGTACCTTATTGGCACTATAGATAACATGTCAATGAAATTATTTGACCTTGGTTGAATTTATAATTACCTATATTAAATTCATAACCTTACTAGTTCATACATATTTATGTGACATGTAATGATGGTTGGTTTTTCTTAATCTAGAAGATGCATGTTTCTCATTCCAAATGATCAAGTGACACATCAATACTTCACCAAGACATATATGGATTCCTCAAAACTTAATATTTATCCTTACATACCTATAAATGTGACATATCTCTCTAAGATATAAAACACAACATATTTGTCATTCATGCACTAAAACCATATGCTCTCTTTGACATCAATGACAACTTAAGAAATCAATGACCATGCTCAACAAAGATAATTCTAAATATAAACTAAGATGAGTATTCAAAATGAAGCTAATATAAGGTGAATTGATTAAAAAAAAGGAGAAAAAAGAAGGGAAGTGTATAAAAGAGAAGTATTGTTGATCTTTATTTCAAACATTATGACAAAGTTTCAATTTCATCTAAACATGTATTTAACCAATGTGAAACATGAAATAACATAATCTCAAATCCTACCACACATTAGTTAAACATCTAAGGAAATTATGAAAAGATGCAAATAAGAACAAGATTTAATTTAAGAATTTTGACCCTAAAAATTAAAAAAAATTATCCCAATTGCAAGAAAAGCAAAGAAAGTGAATTAAACCTAATAAATTTCAACTAATCCATCATTAACATGAATCACCAACTCTGTATTAAAAGATGCCAATTATGAATTCATAAGAACCATTAAAATTTGAAGATGAGCTAGACAAATGAGAGAGAAACAAAGATATAAATTCACACAAACAAATGTGGAAAAACTTTGTATAATTACTTGCTTATATTAATTTTCTCAAAAGTCACAAATAGTTTTTTGGCTCTAAAAACTCCCTCCCTTTTATAATTATCAATGCCTTTTTATATAGACCATTCATGAGGTATGTCACTCAATAATGTAAAGTTACATTTGTACATGTGTCTATGACATATGCCCTTTTTGTTACATTCTTGAACAAATGACCTTTTCTAATATAGTGACCTATAGGTCATGTACTTTAAAAGTTGTACATGATTTTACAAAAGAAATATTCCATTTCAAAAATATAAAAATGCTAGTTGTAAGAGAATATTCCTAATCCAAATAACTTTGATACCCTAGTGTTGTTTCATCCTTTACATTTCTTATATGATCTTAAATTTATAATGTTGTTCATTGATTAGTTGGAGGTCAATAATGGGTCTCATGAATAACTATCTTTCTTGATCTCCTAGGTGATCAAGGTCCTTTTTAGCTCTTTCCAAGGCCTACTTGATGCTCCTAGCATCTTTTATAATATCTTTAGATGATAATAGTAGGCCCATGATATTATTATTATCAACCCCTATCTTTTCTTGTTCTTATTTTATTACTTACTACATGAATTGAGAAGTTTTATGCTTAAACTCCTCATTAGTGATAAGGTCCCAAGGCCTAAGTGAGGTGGGATATTTGATTAAGATATCCAATATGTGTAGTATCTTATCTTCCAAATATTTGAGGTCTTTGTAAATGTATTTCATATTCTTGGACCAATTTCTCATGGCTTTGATTTTGTCCACCAATGTATCCATAGACATATTTAAATGGGTTAGGCTAGCTATCCTAAATGTAAGAACTTGATTCTTAGTCAAATCTTTGATCAAGTCTTTTACTTGATAGCTTGAATCTTTACATTGGATAAATTTGCATATAGACATGGAATTTTTCCTACTTATTGTCCCTTGTTTGGTTCTAACTAAATTTAAGGAATCAAATAAGTCAATCATGGTTTCCTCAAATAGATTGAGTCTATCATATTGGATTAACAAGATGGTAGTCTCTTCTAAATTATTCTATTATTACATCATGCCTTTGATGACATCCTATAATATATTAGATTATGATTGAGCCATATTCAATGGGTTCTCTTTAAAGATAGGAACCTCACCAAGATTATTTCCTTCCACTTGAGTGAAATCAGTGAATGGTTCCACTTTTTTTAAAGTAAATTCCTCTATAGTAATCATGGCCTTCTTTTTAGTACTTTTTCTAAGATGGTGGTTTATGGACTAGATTAAACCCCCACTAATGATTGAGTCCCTTTTTGAGTTGGGTTTTCTATTTGTGTTCCACCTAATGCTCCTAGGGAAGCTATTATTTTCTCTTCCTTTTGTAGAACCAGAATCCATGGCTTAAGCTTTTCATGTAAAATGATGTTGATAGACTTTGTTATTACCCAAAGATGGTGTAGAGTAAGGACTTTATACAATTTGCCATAGTGGCCATGAATTTGATCAAATTGATCACTTGCGGTCTATACTTTAGTTTTGGATTGAATTATTATTGCACAAATGATAATTCAACTCTCTAAGGCTTGATTGTGATCAATACAAGGTTGAATTAGGGATTTAGTATGTTTTAGGGATATTTTTAAGGTTTTCATAGTGCATTAATGGTTGAAAATAGTAAAAAAATGAGCTTCATGTAATCCCTATAGGATTTTCATGGCACTTTTCTCATTAATATTTAAAAAAGTGACCGTTGTCTTTTGAAAATTCTACCTTGATCTCACACTATTGGATCATCCTTACACAGATCAGCACAAACCATTTATATCAATCTAATAAATTAAATTTTATTAGTTTCTTTCTATTTCCCCCATAATTATGACACTTATCACTTTCACATTCACTATGAGCTTTGTTAAAATCTCAACATTGATCTTACACTGTTGATCTCATTTGCATGGATCAATCATGCTCCATTGATCTTGATCTACTTAACTATGCCTCCTACTCTATAAATCATTGATTAGAATGTATATGCTCATCTACATACCATCGATCTTTGAAATATGCTTGAGCTTTAATTTGTGGCTCATAACTATACCATGTATCATCTCTATGTTTATCCTCAAGGATTTTGACTTTTCAATGTTTGCTACACACCATTCAATCATCTTTTCCTGAGAAAATGTGCTCCATTAGATCTTGATCCACAAGGTTTAACTCCATTGGTTACTAAGTGTTGTTTGGCTATGATTATGACACGTTCCACTTTCTTGTTTATCCCAAGGCCCTATTGAAGTCTTGACTCAATATGTACCATTAATATTTGTAAGATGTTTGAAATTTAGCTTAGGGTCAAGGCTTTGACTATTCAAATTTAATCTCACACTATTGGATCTCGATCACCCACATTAATATAAAATCTTTAATCTAGTTTTTAAAACATGATAAAAGGGACCCCACACATAATAAAATACATGGTATAAAGTCTTAGGATAAGACTTAGAATGTTAGAAAAGGGTCCATATAGTTAGATTATTGGGAGATAAAAAGAATGAAAAGGGCTTAGGACATAAATCACTGAGTATAAATTTTTAGACTAAATTTTGGTCATGTTGATAAACACAACTAAACCTTAGGACAAATATTAAACTAGGTTTATCACTTAATTAGTCATTCCTACATAAATTTGAATTTGATTCAAATGGACCTGAGATAGGGTTATTTGAATGAGGGTTTCAAGATGATTATACATGACTTCAATTTGATTTACAATAGACCAAAGGTTAGTAAAAGATCAAACTGACATTAAGATATAGAACCCAAGACATTACTCATTTGAAATGGAACCCATTATACCTAAAACATGAAATATATAGATTTAATGTTATCAAATTTAGGAAATATTAAATTATAATTATGAATAAATATCCCAACCAAATTAGGTTTGAATGATCTTCAAATAAAGACAATGTGTAAACATGTTAGTGGTACTCTGATCAAGAGAATATTCAATTTTAAGGTCTAAATTTCCATAATTTTAAATAAGGATACCCATTTTTTAAAAATGGGGGTATGTTGACCTTAATAAATGGAAAATTCTAGGGGAAACATAGCAATATTATAGAATTTAGAGACTCTAATTTAGACTAATAACTAGGATACTTATTCTACTTGATCAGGCACCATTATTACAATTAGTTCACAATTATAAAAAATCCTACACATGCAGAATTAAGATCAAACATCAAGACATATCCATGTTGTGTGTATGATTTAAGTATACTTATTGATTGCCATATAAATTATAGAATAAATTCTAGATTCATGACCATAACCATTAATATTAACATACAACATATTTGGATGTTTATTAAGAATCATGGTTTATCTTAGGGAAGGCTTTGGCATTGCTCTATTGCTAGCTAGGTGTCTATATCACCAGAAGAGATGTCTTTGGATCCACTAAAGATCTTGATCCACTACCATCTTGGCATCCATATCCCTAATGGAGATTACCAGAATCACTTCTACCTAGAGAGCCTTTTAATTTTTTTTAATAAAGCTCAATTTTTTGTATTTTTAGATATTATGACTTTCTAACAAAGGTTGGGAACTAGATTAGCAAGGTTTTGGGATTTGGTCAAATGTTTGATCTTCAAACAATCATCCTTAGGTATAAACTTTGTCCTAGGTAATTAATGGTTTTTAAGTGCAAACATGGATTTGTCCTAATAATCCAATATTTCACTTTATTTGTGCAATCTTTAAGGTCAACATACCCCCATTTCTAAAACATGGGGACACTTGTGTCTAATTATGCCTTGAAATATAAAATTAAATTGATTAGAGTATCATTATCATGTTTTCATGGTAATTTTATTTTGGGATCACCCACATTTGGTATGGTTAGTATCTTTATGCATAATTCTAGTTTTTCCTTATCTATAATTTCTAACATTAGATCTCTATGTCTTCTAGCTATAGGTCTAATAAGGTATACTAAGAATGACCAATGCTTGGGTTTCATTATTTTAATTTGAACTTGGTTATTTAATAAACTTTGGTTTATTAGATTCATATTTAAATAATTAAACCCTTAATCTAAGTTTAATCTACATAGTTGATTTAAATCTAGCGAGAATATTTTACATGGGAACATTTTAAATAATACCATGAACTTAGTTTAATTTTATTTTATAAGGCTTAGTCATGTTTTTTAACATGACCAAACCTTAGTCTAACATTCATGCTTAGTCCCTTTTATGTCCTAAATCCCTCTTTTGGTCTTTCTATTATTTTCAAGGTCTTTTTGTTATATGCTTCTACCTTTTAGGCATGTCTTTTTGGGATTTTCCTTTATAAATTTGTCTCAAATGAATTACCCTTAGGGTTTTATGTTTTGATACTTTTTCCAATTACTTTTAGGATTTTTTTTAGAAATTATTCTAGGACTTATGTAATTGATCTATGTCTATATTATTCCTTCAGACTTATCTATGTTTAGATAATTATTTTAGACATTTTGTCCAAAAAAATTTCCCCAAAAAATTATTCTATTGGGCATTTTGTTCGACAGAATTACCCTTTGTATTTTTGTAAACTATCCTTCAAACTTTTGTTCCACAAGAAATTTCCCTTTATAAATTTTATTCTAAAATAATTTTCCCTGTCAGACAATTTTTTTGAGACAATTTCTTTGAAATAATGATCCTTTAGAGCTTTTGAAATTACCCTTTATATTTTTGAGAGTGAGATTTGGGATTTTTCAAAATTCCCTTTGCCTTAATAGAATTATCCTTCAGGATTTTATTTAGGCCAATTGTTCTTTAAGATTTTTGAAATTACCCTTCAGTATTTTTTGAATTATCCTTTAGAACTTTTCTCCACAAGAAATTGACCTTCAAAACATTTTTTCCTCAAGAATCTTCCCTTTAGGGGAAATGTGTTAGACATTTTGTCTGAGACAAATCCCTGAAAGAATGATCATTCAAAACTTTATAAAGTGACCTTCAAATTCTTGAAAATTCCCTTCAAATTTTTGAAATAGCCTTCAGATTCTTGAAAGTTCCCTTAATTTTTTTTGAAAGTTCCCTTCAAAAGTTTTGTCAAGGACACTTACCCTTCAGCTTCTTTGAAATGACCCTTCAGGCCCTTTTTCCCCTAACTAATTCCTTTAGAATTTTTGACCTGGCCATTTTTCTTGGTAAACTAAACCCCATGGGACAATTGCTTTAGATATTTTGTCTAACAAAATTGGTCCTTGAAATAGTGACTTTGGAAATTTTGTTTGATAAAATTGGTCCTTATAAAAATTGCTTCAGACATTTTGTCTGATGAAATTGGCCTTCCCAATAATTTCCCTAGATATAAAGTTAGAAACAATATTCCCATGAAAATAACCCAAATACCCTACAACAAAGTCAAAAAATCAAAACATAAAAATCCCAAAACAATTTTCCTAAGACAATTTCCCAGAGACATTGATTTATTCAAACTCTTTTATGCCACAGTAATTTTAATTTGTTTTAAACCTTTGCCTAAGACTCTAGATTTAAGACTTATTTATCAATGAAAAATGAGAACATTAATGTGAGGCTTTATCCAAGGTTCTTATGTGCCTTAAGTTTAATATTTCTTATTTTATGTAGGAACTGATGTCACTTGGATTAATAGACATGTTTTTGGAATGATCTAGGATTCACCCCCTTCCAATGTCACTAAAACTTATTCCTAGTGTTGTAGGATCAATGGAATATCATTTGGGAATAATTATGTTTAATTTTTAATCTTATCTTTAGTTTACCATTAGCTTAATATTAATTAGATCCATGTGTAATCCATGTCTAATGTTTTAACCTAGATCCCATTTTTAATTGAATTCAAACTTGCATAGGAACAATTATCATACCATGGACTTAGTTTAATTTATATCCTATCTCTTGGTCATGTTTTTCAACACAACCAAAACCTTATTCTAAAAATCCTATCTTGGTTTAAGTAATTACATGGTCCCTTTATTATAAGGCTTAACCTAAAGTCTTATCCTAAGGATTATCATATTTATTAATGTGATAAAAAAAATTAGGATAAGACTTTACGTTATGTATTTATTATATATATGGTAATTTTGTTATAACTTAGACTAAAATCTTAGTCCTAAATTCTTATTCATGTTTATTAACATAAACAATTCCTTAGTCTTAAGATTTTGTCCTATGTTCAGTATATCTCTGAGTCCTAACTTAAACATTGTGCTTGTTCATACAATCAACTACCTATGTTTAATTGGGAAAAGTTAATCATATGGTGTGAGATGGGCCCAATGAGACAAGGATGCTAATCCATGATACCAATCTTACTAGACCCCATAAATCAAGATCAATGATTTTCATTCACTTGAATCACATTGATCCAATAGTGTGAGATTAATAATAAGACTAAAAGGGTCCCTTTTACTATAACATAGACTTAACCTAAGTTTTTACCCTAAGGTTTTAATTTTATTTATTAATACAATAAGACCTTAGGCTAAGATCTTATGTTATGACTTTAATTATTTACAAGGTCCTTTAATATGTTGGAAACATAACTTCATAGACATTAGACTAAAGTTAATTTGTATACAAATAAAACCTTGGTGTAAGAAATTTATACCTTGGCCCCTTCTAATTCATGGGGTCCCCTTTAATATTCTTATAACTTAGCATAAATATTTTATCCTAAGTATTTTATATATGCTCTTGAGCTTAGATTTCATTATTTTTTGTAGGATTAATGATCCATGTTCACTCGGATAAGATGGATCCAATGGAGCATGATAGGCATTAAAAATTAAATCCCCAACCAAAGAGTTCAAGCTTGAGCATATTCATAAGATATATGGACCACAATAACTTGGTACAATTGATCTAATGATGCATACAATGTTAAATTATCAAAATTTATATGGAGATCTATAGGTGTGAAAAGTGTCACCATCACAAGAGCCTAGTGCAAAGATAAAATGATTTAGAGGAGCCTAGTACAAAGAGTATAGAATCACCGAACTATCACCACATGGCACACAAAATAAATAAGATGAAATAGGAAGTAATAAATGAAAAGATCAACAAATAGTTCCAAATATCTATTTAAAATTGATAGTCATGTGCCCATCAATAACCTTCACATAAATGTCAATTAACAGTTGTGTAGATGTCAAATTTAAGATAGAAGACAATCTTAAGGACTGATTAAGATTTAAAGTCATGTACCCATTGATGACATTAACATTAACATTAATTGATAGTCACATACACATCAAATTTAAGATAGTTATTTGGATCCAAATATCTATAGGCTATGTTGATTCGTACAAATAGATCAGATGGTGTGAGATCAAAGTTGAATTTTTAAAGGTAATGACAACATTTTGTATAGTGATGAGTAGGATGACATATAGATGTCATGGAGATTCCACATTAGGTACATGTAAGTGAAATGTGCCTAATTAGAGACCTTACAAACCTAGTAATGTGAAAAAGAGTTTGCATTATCATGCATCTAAAGATAATTCGATCCAGGGTCCACCAATGAGCAAACTAATATGCCATGGCATCTCAGAGGAGAATTTATTAAGGGAACATGGAAATCTATTTTGACCTCATAAATAGAGAAGGAGATTACTTTAGGCCAAGAAAATTCCAAAGAATCATGAGGATCTTGTACTAGTGCAGGGGTCCTAAAGATTAAGTGAAATAAGAATATTCTTTTTTTAACTAGCATTGTATATCATTTTGAAGTGGAATATTTTATTTTTGAAGGCATGTGTTATTTTTAAAACACAATACATATACATTAGTCCATTGGGAAATTCTAAAGTATTTCTATAACATTTATGGAAAGGATAACTATCCCTACACTTATACTTTAATGATTGGATATGATTGACTGACATGCATCCTTGAAAAATTATAAAATGATCATTATCAATTGTAAAAGGGGAAGGATTTTTTGAGACAAAAACTTGTGTAAACTTTAATAAATTGATGCAAGTGAGGAATTTTATAAATATCATCTATATTTGTTTTTGTCATTTGTTATTATGGTTTCTCTCTCACTTCCTTGCTGTCATTTCTAGATTTGAATAGTTCTTATTAGATTTTTCTGTGCATATTTTAATTGTAGAGTTGTTAGTTTGTGTCAATACTATGTTTATTGAAATTTCTCAAGTTCATTTCATTTCCTTTACTCTTTTTGTATTTGGGCTAATGTTGTTTGTTTACAAGTTAAATCTTTAAAGTGAACTTAGTTATTATTTGTAATTTCTTCATTTTTTAGATGTTTATCTAATGTGTAGTAAGATTTGAGTTCATACTATTTCATATTATACATTGGTTAAGTGAATACTCAAAATACATTTGAACTTTGTCATGATGTTTGGGATGAAGATAAACAACATCTCTTTTCTACCTTACCTTTCCATTTTCTTCTTTTTTAACCATATCACTCTATATTAATTACCATTGTAAATATTCATGTTGGATTAATATTTAGACTTGATTTGATCATAATTTACTAACATTATTTGAGATTGCTTCATTATTTTCAAAGATATAGGATAAGGTGGCTCCCAACCACCACACTTTATAATTATTGTGAAATATTATACTTGCTTTGCCTTTATTCCTCAATGGATGATAGGGTTATCACAAACTATAAGTCATGCATTGAACTCTCTATATTTTAGAATTAGAAGTTTTCTTTAAACACTCTAAGCACTTGTGATCCATATTAATGCATTAACATGCATAGCTTCACTAGTGCTCGAAGGAGGGTGAATTCTTTATAGATTTTTAGTATCTTTGCTAGTTTTTGTGATTTTTATTTAAATATCACTTTACTCTTTACATATTTGTGTTTTTGTTAGCATAATAATATAAATTTTGGTGATCTTCATAGGTTTAGATTGGTCTTTATGCTTATTTAGACAAAGATTGATATTCTTTGAAGACATATATTGAATTATGGTAAAGATAGATTTAAAATTGTGAACCCAACATTTGAGGTTATTAATAGATATTTTGATCAAAGATTCTTAGACCCTTCCTTTAATTGAGTTCATTTTAGATTAAACCATGTAGATATCTATCTTAATTATGTATTTGGATACATTTTTGAGCTAACTTAATTAAGGATTTCCATCCTTTCTCATCATTTATATGAATCTTTGAAAAAATTTCTTAATGTTCATTTTAAAAAATTATTATCTAAAAATATAGGATTGATGCATCACATTTAAAATAGGATTTAGAATTCTTAAGCTGGAATTACTAAGAATTAAAACAAGGTCATGTTCACAGACTAGGGAACCTCTACTTGAATTAAAAGCCCATAGAAGATCTACGTAGGACAAAGGTAAGTATAAGATATGAAAATATTTACCAACTTCACCAATTTATGTTGCTCTTGTGTTTGACCTTTATCAAGGTATGGATTGGCTAGGTGGATCTTAAATCAATGTGCTAGGTGTGGTGCATGACCTTCCTTGCAACCCTAAAAAATACATATCAGCATTTAGTACTAGTGCATTATAATGGATGAGGATCATATTAAGTCATTCAAAGTTGCTTTGAGATTATTAAATGTCACTCATGAAGATGTAACATGTAGAATATATCCTTTCACTTTTAAATATGTTTCATATGAATGGTTTTTAAATCTCCCTAAAAATTACATTACAAGTTGGATTGATTTTAACAAGTCTTCGTTGGCTAGTTTCATAAAATTATTAGTCCTTGTGTCTTTTACTAGCAATTCACCAAAGTAAAAAGGGATGAAAATGAACCCATATAGCTAATTATAGACTAGATGAGAATTTATCCTTGGAAATATATAAAGATGCCTTAGATCTTATGACTTATATATTTATGGAGTTGTTGGACCCATGAACACATTATCTTTAGCTTATGCTAAGGTTGTGATTATTAATGACCAGATATAGCCCCAAAGTTGGATGGATTAATTTTTTCCCAATTCCAACCCACATTTGCCTACCCTATATGTCTTCCCTAATAAAAATAAAAATACACCTACTTTGAGCCAAGTCCCAACTTTGAACCAATTACCATTAATTCATGTTCATTCTACCCAGAACTTAGGATTCTTGAACACTACCATAAATGGATTTAATACAAGTGATCATAATTCCTTGGTACCATCCATTGGTACTAATAATAATTAGGTTCATAATTAAGAGGCAACTAAGAATGAGAATGACTTATCTTGAAGATGGTCCAAAAGTTAAGCCCTGATTTTCTTTAGCTGAAGAAGTAAGTTGGTAATACTTGGGAGAGCTTGGGTACGATATTTTCTTTCCAAAGGATCAATAGGCCCTTTAAAAGATTATATAATTATATTTAAAATAATAATAAGAAAAATGATCCATTTGTTGATAAGAAAATAATGGATATAAATCTTATTCATATTACTTTACCTAATTATTATAGAGTACATTACATTTATAGACATGGTGAGATAGATTGCATTAAATTTTGTAAATATTTTGAAGCCTTTCAAGAGGATTTAAAAACTTTGTAAATGGGACTTAATAAATATAATGGTGTAGGTACATCGGGACCTAAATATACTGACCAAGTCTTTATGGTGGAGACATTTGACTTCTCTTTCCAAGAAAATAATGAACCTGATGATATTCTTGAAGAAGTCCATACTTTTTAGTAGTTCATAAAAAATACCTACCCTCTAAGGAATATGGAGAAAAATAATACCCTTACTACTTCAACACCTCCACACAACTTAGGCATGCCTCTAGATACTACCTCAGATAAAAATCTAGAGCCTCAAAAGGGAAGTAATTCTAAACATTATACTGATGCATCTAATTCTTCAATAGGACTAGGTATAATATTATGGAAGACATGAATAAAATTAATGCTAACATTACATTACATGAGTTAACATAGATCATTGAGAAAAGGGGCATGTTTTCGTATCCCTTATCTAAAAAGCCTGGTAGGCCACCCAAAACTAGCAACGCCAATGTTGTTATGTATAAAAATAAAATAGAATCTTCACCTTTCTTGCTTACTATAAGGATGTTAAGTAATAATTTACGTCATTATTTATTAGATTCTAGTGCATCCACAAACATTATGCTGATAATTATTTTTCAACAACTTAGATTGACTCTTATTAAATCCGATAGAGTTGTTACTCAAATAGATAAATCTAGAGTCAAAGTAATTTGGGAATTGTTAAATGTTCATATGTAACTTGTCTCTGAGCCAAGATTATAGTAATTTATTGACATCCAAGTGGTGTATATTCTTGATGCTTATGGTATAATGTTAATTAGAGAATGGATAAAGTCCCTAAATGGATATATTTCCACTAACTATTCAAATTTGTGGCTGCCATGGAAAGGAGTCCTAAATCATATCAGAGTGGAAAGAGAGCCTCAGTTGAAGCACATGATCATTGAGTATAATGATGTGAATTAAAAATTAAATATGTTGGACTCAAATCTAGGTGTCTACACTCTTGACACCCATAAGGTATGTAATACTAAAACTTCTCATGCTTTGATTGAAATTTGGAAATTACATTTTGATGGTGCTAGGTGTAAGCCTAGATCTATAGTAGGAATTATTCTTACTAATCCTATTGGGAAGGAACTAAAATTTGCTTATAAACATTAGTTTCCTTTTACTAATAGTCTTATAGAGTATGAAGATTTGATTCTAGGATTGAAAGTTTCCATTAATCATAAGGTTTAAGTGATATTGGTTTAGGGTGACTCAAAACTTGTAGTCAATTAGGTGAGGAGTAAATATCAGTGTAAATTGTCATATCTCAGGAGATATAAGTTTAGAGTCTTGGATTTTTGTAATCCTTTAATGATTTTAACATTGTTTTTATCACTAAGGAATAAAAATAGGCTATTGATGAGCTAGTTTCATGACTTTTGATCTCAAATAATATAAACCATTTAGAAATTTTTAATGATGACCAACAAATTTTGGATTTCATGACCAACTTAAGAGCATTTGAGTCCCATGTCATAGATGAGACCAATGAGAATACTCTTGAAGAAGATGGAATATTTGATAAAAAATTCATTCAACTAAATAACAAAAAATTCCCAAAAGGCATGATTTCCTTGGAAAGGTTATTTGATCAGGAAAAAATAGCTAAAAACACTAGAATACCCAAGGTGAGTGGGAAGGATTACAAGGTAGTTGAGATTTGACCTCAAGATCAACCTCATATAATTAATATTGGGATAACATGTATGATCATAGAAAATGAAAAGTTTAAAGTAAGGATATAATAACATGGTCCTATGATGAATTGAATATTTTTAATCCAAGATTCATCACCCATACCCTACCCTTGAAGGAAAACTACAAATATTTCAAATAAAAGCAAAGGTATATCAACCTTGTTTTAGAACATATGATTTTAAAAAAAGTAAAAAAGTTATTAGATGCCAGGATTGTATTTCCCATTAGTCATTAGGAAAAGGTATGGTGAAATAAGATTGTGCATTAACTTTAGGAATCTAAATAAATCATATGAAAAGGAAAACTGCCCTTTTCCCTCTATATACCAATTTATACAATGCATTTATAGTTATACTATGATTTCCTTTCTTGATTTATTTTTAGGGTATAACCAAATGTTGGTAAATTAGGAAGATAATATAAGCATAGCTTTTACTACCAAATAGGGCATGTTTTCCTATAAAAGAATGCCATTTGGGATGACCAACATAGGGGAAACATTCCAAAGAGCCATGGATCATGCTTTCCAAGGTTTGGTAGGTAAATTAATTATTATATAAATGGATGACTTGATTATATTTTCTAAGAATAGGGAGGACCACATTACACATTTATAGAAGGTATTTGAAAGGTGCAATAGGTATGAGATTTCCCTTAACCCAAAGAAAATTATTTTCTATGTTATTGAGGGAAAAATATTAGGACATGTTATTACTAAGGAATGAATATTTATAGACCCAGATAGAGTAGATATTATATCAAAAATAGAGCCTTTGAATATAATCAAAGAATTGAATTCACTCTTTGGCAAAATTAATTATGTAAGAAAGTTTATTTCTAGGTTTATATAAATTGTGAAGAAATTGAATGATATGTTCAAGAAAGACATAAAAATAACTTAGAATGAAATAACAAATAAGGATTTTAAGGACGTCAAGGAGTTAATTAGACAAGCTCTAGTCCTAATAAGTCTAGATTTCTTCAAGTATTTTTACCTTTATTCCTTTGATTTTAATCATATTATTGCTATAGTTTTAACTCAAAAAATGGATGGGTGTGATCATCTAATTAATTTCATGAGTGAAAACTTTAAGAATGTCAATTTAAATTATTATTTAATTGATAAGTAAGTTATACATTAGGTAAGGTGGTGAAGAAATTCAGCCACTACATTCTTAGGAATAAGGTATATGCCATCTTATCAGACCTTACCACTAAGTTCGTGCTAAGTCAGAATGAGCTAGGATAAAGGAGAGATAAGTGGATGTATATATTTCAATAGTATGTCATTGAATTGAGAAATACAAATGTGTTAAGGTTCCAATGCCTAATTCAATTGATTATCAATGCTAACCCTAAGCTAAGTGTCATGCAGGTTGAATAACAAAGTTTTTAGTCCAATGATTCATATGATCATATTATCCATCTATTAATCAATGTAACTTGTCTTATAGGGTTGACCATGGAGCAAAGAAGATCCTTAATACTCAAGGTAGCCCACTTCATGATTAAAGATGGAGTTTTGTATAGAAAAAAAATTGAAGGCATTTACTTGATGTGTGTATCCAAAGAATAAGTAGCTAATATAATGAGCACTTTTCATGAGAAGATAGGAAGTGGAAATCCATTTGGAAGGACAATAACTTATAAAATCCTTAGATATATTTAATATTAGCTGATAATATTCAAGGATACCCACAAGCATGTAGGTTAGTGCCATTCATATCAAGTATTTAACACAAAAGAGCGTAAAGTAGGCATACCACTATAACTAGTTAGGGTAGATAAACATTTTGCTTAGTGGGAACTAGATTTTATGGATTTAATCAACCCTAATTCATCATAAGGTCATAAATATGTTCTAACTTCTACTGACTACTACACTAGATAGAATGAAGTAGTGGCCACCAAATAGCATATAACTAAAGAAGTGATTAGTTTTTTAGACGAAAATATATGCCCCAGGTTTAGGACACCTATATGTTTGGTTTGTGATAATGGATCTAATTTTATATCCATAGAGATGATAAAATGGGCATATGATAATAACATCATTCTCAATTTCTCATCCAACTATTATCCTCAAGGTAATGGAGTATCTGAATTGACTACTAAGAACATGATGAAGGTAATAAATAATTATGCAATAGATAAGCTAGGACATGGCATAAGATTCTCAAATATACACATTGTATATATAAAATAAGAATTAAACAAGCCCTCAAGGCATCTCCATTCTTTCAGGTGTATGGCCAAGATCCCATCTTTCCCATCACCCTCAAGATACCAACATATAATTTCATGTAATAATACTTGGAGGAAGATCACTAATTAGTAATCTCAATTTTTTTTGACATTATCAAAATGAAAGATGCATGAGAAGAGGTTTTTAATAATTTTATCAAAAACTAAACCACTGTGAAGAGGTGGTTTGACAAGAGATCAATGATAAAGGTAATCAGGAAATGAGACTTGGTTCTTCTTTGAGACAAGGCATCTGAGCCTAAAAGTTAACGTGGGAATTTTACACCTTTGTGAATAGGTCCTTACCAAATTGCCAAGATACTTGGAGATAACACCTTCAAGATGAAAGACTTATAAGGAGAGTTCACACTACCCACCAAATGGTAATACCTTAAGCATTACTTTTCTATTTATCCCCATAGGGTCTTCATGAAATAAATTATAAGGATAGTTAGAATTAGTGTAGATATGCTAGATTAGTTTCTTTTTATTTTTTCCTTCTTATCCCTAATTTATACATAAGTTTGTACATATTTGTTTTCTTTTCCTTCACTTCCTAGTTTATTGATTTATGTTTGTCTATTTTATTTCTCTTTATGTATCTCTTACTTTTAATAAGTCCTTTTGGATAGCCTTTGGATCAAAGTTAACTTAAAATACTAAAGAACTCCATAGTTTAGAAATGCAGGTATCAATATTAAGCATATGTTAATAATGGGTTTGAAATATGAGCTTAATGTTATAATTAGAGAAACTTGTAAGGACTAATGAATAGGTTGGTTATTCCATAAGTTTCTAAACCCTATTTTTATCTAAGCTTGGTTCTAAGAAGTATTTTACATCTGAAATGAAATATTCAATTATTAAGACATAGTCATGCTTGCACTTAATGAATATCCTTGCCTATGACAAAGGTTTCAACCATAGGTGATTATCTGAGGATAAAAAATATAACCAAATCCCTAAACTTGGCTGACCTAGTTCATAACCTTTGCTAAAAATCCAAAATGATCTAAAAATTACAAAAATAAGAGCTTATTGGAAAATCAATTTTTTTTTCAATAAAAGGTGACTCTGGTAATCTCCATCGGGGTTATGGATGCTTGGTTGGTATTGGAGAAAGACCTTGAACAGAGCCAAAGGTATCTCTATCAAGGATATGTATGCTTGGATAGTAGAATATCAATCCCCAAGCCTTGTCTAAGATAAATCATTGTTCGTAATGAATATCCAAACATGTTTTAAGTCAATGTTAATGATTAAAGGAAAGGAATTTAAAAGTTGCTCCATAAATCCCATGACAAATAATATGTAGAATCAAATAACACACACAATATGATTATGTTTTAATGTTTGATCCTAATTCTATAGGTGAAAGACTTGTTTCTAACAATAAACTAATCTTGATAATAATACTAATCAAGTGGAATAGGTAATATATTTATTTTTTTGAACCAGAGTCTCTAAATTCTAACATATTGTTATGTTTCCCCCATAAGTCACCATTTGTTGATGTCAACATACGGCATTTCTAAAACATGGGGACCCATGTGTCAAATTTTTAAAATTTTTGCCTTTAAATAGAAAATTCAATTAATTATAGTATCATTAGCATTTTTTCATGATATTTTTATCTAAAGATCACCCACATCTGGTGTGGTTATCATATTTGTCCATAATAATGGTTTTCCCTTGTCTATAACTGCTAACATTGGAACTTTGTGATTTCCAGCTACAGGTCCAATAAGGTCTACTTAGAATGAAAAATGCTTGGGTTTCATGATTTTAATGTTAAATTGATTCTTTACTATCCTTTGGTTTGTTAGATTTATATTTTAATAGCTAAACCCTTTATCTAAGTTTAATCTAAGTACTTTATTTGAATCTGTTAAGAAATTTTTACATGGGAACATTTTAAATAATACACTGGGAATGGTTTATTTTTTTTTCTAAGGCTTAGTCATGTTTTTTTAACATGACTAAACCTTAGTATAACATCCATTATTAGTCCATTTTATGTCTTGATTCCCCTTTTTGGTATTTCTATTCTTTACAAGGTCCTTTTTTATATGTTTCTACCTTTTGGGCATATATTTTCAAGATTTTCCTTCATAACTTTATCTTGAATGAATTACCCTTTAGGGTTTATGTTTCAAATAATTTTTCTAAGTACATTCTGGAATTTTTTGAGGAATTATTACAAGACTTATGCAATTGATCTATGTCAAAAGTATTCCTTCGAACTTATCTATGTCAGGATAATTATTTCAGACAATTTATTTGAAACAATTTCCCTATGGACTTATTCTATCTAGAATTTTATATGATGGAATTGCCCTTGATATTTTTTTTGAATTGTCCTTTATAAATTTTGTTCTATAAGAAATTTCCCTTTAGAACTTTTATCCAACAATAATTTTCTCTTGGGGGGAAATGTGTCAAACATTTTGTCTGAGACAATTTCCTCGAAAGAATGATCCTTTCAAATTTTCAAAATTTCCCTTTAGAATATTGAAAGTGCCCCTTGCCATTTTTCAAATTACCCTTTGCCTTAATATAACTATCCTTTGAAATTTCATTTCAGCAAATTATTCTTCAATATTTTTTGAAAGTATCCTTCAACTTTTTTTTAATTATCATTTGGAACTTTTATTCCACAATAAATTGACCTTTGGAACTTTTGTTCCACAAGAATTTTCCATTAGAGGGAAATGTGTTAGAAATTTTTTTTGAGACAATTTCCCTAAAATAATGATCCGTCAAAACTTTCTAATGTTCCCTTCAAATTATTTAAATTGCCCTTCAGATTCTATAAAGTTCCCTTCAGATTCTTGAAAGTTCCCTTTCAATTTTTTGAAAGTGCCCTTTTTATTTTTGAAAGTGACCTTCAAAATTTTTGTCAAGGAAACTTAACCATTAGCTTCTTTGAAATGACCCTTCAAAAATAGACCCCATGGGAAAATTAATTTAGACATTTTATCTAACAAAATTTGTCTTTAAAACAATTGTTTCAGATATTTTGTCTAATGAAATTGGTGCTCAAAATAATTGCTTTGAATATTTTTTTGAATAATATTGGTCTTTGGAACAATTTCTTCAGACATTTTATTTGACAAAATTGGCTTTCAGAACAATTTCCCTAGAAAAAAGGTCTGAAATAATTTTTATTCATAAAGAACCTGAATACCCTACAATAGAGACAACAAATCAAAACACAAAAATCCCAAAACAATTAACCCAAGACAATTTCTTCAAGACATTGATTTCATTGGACTCTTTTGTGCCATGATCATTTTAATATGTTTTAAACTTGAATCCTTATTTATTAATGTAAAATGAGAACATTAATATAGTGATTTATCTTAAATTATTATTTTTGTGCCCTAACTTCAATATTTCCTAATGTCTATAGGAATTGATGTTACATAGATAAATGGGCATGTTTTTTTTATGATCTTCACTAACCCGCTTTCATTATCACTAAAATTTGTTCTTGGTGTTGTAAGATCAATGGAATATCATTTGAGAATAAGCATGTTTAATGTTTAAGTTGGTCTTTATTTTGTCCTTAGTTCAAGATTAATTGGATCCATGTTTAAGCCAAGTCTTTAATGTTTAATGTTTAAGTTGGTCTTTATCTTGTCCTTAGTTCAAGATTAATTGGATCCATGTTTAACGTTTATCTTGATTATCATACCATGGACTTAGTTTAATTTTTATCCTAAGGCTTGGTCATATTTTTCAACACAACCAAAAACTTAGGCTAAAAATAATACCTTGGTCTAAATAATTGCATGGTTCCTTTGTTGTAAGGCTTAGACTAAAGTTTTATCCTAAATATATTGTATTTATTAATTTGATAAAAACCTTAAGCTAAGAATTTACACTATGTATTTATTATATGCATGGTAATTTTGTTATAACCTGGACTAAAATATTAGTCCTAAAGTCTCATTTGTGTTTATTAACATAAACAAGACCTTAGTCTTAATATTTTGTCCTAAGTTTCATATATCTTTGAGTCCTAACTTAAAAATTATGCTTATTCATAGGATCAATGACCCATGTTTATTGGGATGAAGTTAATCAAATGGTGCGACATGGGCCCAATGAGCCAAGGATCCTAATCCATGGGACCAATTTTGCTTAACCCCATGGATTGAGATCGACAG
Source organism: Torreya grandis (assembly GCA_037957365.1). NCBI lineage: Eukaryota > Viridiplantae > Streptophyta > Pinopsida > Cupressales > Taxaceae > Torreya > Torreya grandis. Next base: position 57,246 of record JARHVA010010860.1, read on the forward strand.
TCCATATTCACTTGGATCACCTTGATCCAATAGTGTGAGATCAATATTAAGACTAAAATGGTCCCTTTTACTATATCATAAACTTAACTTAAGTTTTTATCTTAAGGTTTTAATTATATTTATTAATATAGTAAAAACTTAAGCTAAGATCTTCTAAATTTAATTATTCATAGGGTGATTTAATATGTTGTAAAAATAACTTCATATACCTTAGACTAAACTTTATTCATATACAAATAAAACCTTCATCCAATGTCTTTATGCCTTGGTCCCTTTTAATTCATGGGGTCTCCTTTAATATGCCTAGAACTTAGCTTAAATATTTTATTCTAAGTCCTTTATATATGATCTCTAGCTTAACATTTGTTCTTTTTTGTTGGATCAATGATCTGATTTCCCTCAAATGAGATGGATCCAATAGAGCATGATAGGTACTGAAAATTCAATCCCTAACCAAAGAGTTAAATCTTAAGCATATTCTAAATATCTAAGGTCCATGTGAGCCTGGTATAGTTGATCCAATGATGCATGAAACATTGAATTGTCAAAGTTTCTATGGAGCTCTATGGGGGTGATAAGTGTCACCATCATAAAAGCCTAGTGTAGATATCAAATAAAGCTTAGGAGCCTAGTGTATATATCAAATAATGCTTAGGATCCTAGTACAAAGAACACATAAGCATCGATTAGTCTCCACATAGCACACAGAGGAAATATGATGAATTAGGGAATGACAAATGGTAAGCACAACAAATAGTACAAAAGATATATTGAAAAATTGATGGTCAAATGATTTTAATATTCACATAAATATCAAATTATGGTCACACAAATGTCAAATTTAAGATAGTAGAAAGTCCTTGGGATGTTATTAAATTTAATAGTCACACACCCATCAATGATGTTCACATGGATGTTAATTGAACACTATACGAACATCAAATTTAAGATAGTTATATGTATCCAAAGATGGACATGATATGTTGATTCATATAAATAGATCAGACAATGTGAGATAAAAGTTGAGTTTATAAAGGCAATGGTCATATTTTATATATTGGTGAGAAATATGTCATGGAGACATCATGGAGATTCCATATCAGGGCCATGTGGGTATAATATGATGAATTAAAGACTTATGGACCTGGTAATATGAAGGAGATCCTAAATTATTGTCTATCTAAAGTCAATTTGATCCAAGGTCCACTAGTGAGAATTCTAATACACCATGGAAAATCAAAGGAACATTTCTTAAGGACACATGGAATTCTATTTTGACCTCATAAGGAGAGAAGGAGATTAATCTGGGATAAGAACATTCCAAAGAACCATGAATATATTGTAGCAGTACAAGAGTCCTAAAGATTAAGTGAAATAAGAATATTCTTTTTATAACCAACATTGTATAAAATTTTGAAGTGGAATATTCTATTTGTGAAGGCATGTGTTGTTTGTAAAACACACTGCCTATAGATCAGTCCATTGGGAAATTCTAGTGTATTTCCAAAACATCTGTGGAAAGGAAAGTTGTCCGTACACTTGTACTTTTGTTATTGGATATGACTGACTAACATGCATCCTTGAGACTTATAAAAAGATCATTTTCAATTGTAAAAGGGGAGGGAGTTTTTGAGCCAAAAAATTGAGTAAATTTTGAGAAACTAATACAAGCAAGGAATTCTATAAAGATTGTCCATATTCATTTGTGTCATTTGTTATTATGGTTTCTCTCTCACTTTCTTATTCTCATTTATATATTTGAATGGTTCTTGTGAAATATTAGTGTGGATATTTTAATTATAAATTTGTTAACTTGTGCCAATGCTAGGTTAACTAATATTTCTCAAATCCTTTTTGTTTCCTTTACTGTTCTTGCATTTGGGATAATATTATTTGTTTGAAGGGTAAATATTTAAAGTGGAATTAGTTATTATTTGTATTTTACTCATTACTTAGATGTTTTCCTAATGTGTTGTAATATATGAGCTCATACTATTTCATATTATACATTGGTTAAGTGCATAATTGGAGGACATTTGAACTTTGTCATGATGTTTGGGATGAAGATCAACAACATCTCTTTTATACCTTACCCTTCCCTTTGATTATTTTCTAGTTAGATCACTCTAGATTAATTAAAATTTTAAATATTCATCTAATATTAGTCTTTATATTAGATTTTATCATAATTCACTAATATTTTGTTTCATTATTTGAAAATATATAGGCCAAGGTGGCTCCCAACCACAAAACTTTATAAATATTATGGAATAATCTACTTGCTTTACCTCTATTCCATCAATAGATGAAAAGATTATGACAACATGAAATTGATGAATTGAATTATCTAAATTCTAAAATAACAAGTTTTATTTAAACACTCTAAGCAGCTATTAAACATATCAAGGCATTAAGAGGTAGATATTCATTGGCACTAGAAGGAGGGCCAATTATTTGTAGATTTGTAATATCTTTACTAGTTTTTTTTAATTCTATTTTAAAATCTCTTTACTCTTTCCATATTTGTGTTTCTTTTAGCATAATCATGTAAATTCTGGTGATCTTCATGGTTTTAAACCTATGTTAATGCTTATTTAGACAAATATTGACATTCTTTAAAAACATATGTTTAATTATGGTAAAGATAGCTTTAGAATTATGAACCCAATAGGTTTGAGGTTAGTAATAATTATTTTTATCAAATATTATTAGATCCCTTTCTCAATTTATTTCATTTGATCTTAAAACATGTAAATATAAATCTTAATTATGTATTTGGATACATCTTTGAGTTGACTTAATTAAGGATTGATGTCCTTTGTCATCCTTTATATGAATCTTTAAAAAAATTGCTTAATATGCATTTCTAATCATTATTCTCTACAAATATAGGATTCACACATCATATTTCAAATAATATTTGAAATTCTCAAGATATAATTACCAAGAATTAGAACAAGGTCACATTTAAAGACTACGGAACCTTTTCTTGAATTATAAATCCATATAAGGGCTAGGTGGGATAAAGGTAAGCATAGGATTTCAAAAATTTTGCCAACTTTACCAATTGAAGTTGCTCCTATGTCTAATATTTATCAAGGAATGGCTTGGTTAGGTGGCTCTTCAATTAATGTGCTAGGTTTAGTACATGACCTTCCTCACAACCCTAAAAAATACTTGCCAACATTTAGTCGTAGTGGCATTATAACAAATGAGGAATAGATTAAGTCATTCAAAGCTAATTTTATATTATTAAATATCACTCATCAAGATGTCGCATGTAGAGTATTTCCTTTGAGTTTTAAAGATGCAACATATGAATGGTTTTTTAATCTCTTTGAAAATTACATTACAAGTTGGGTTGATTTCAAAAATGTCTTAATTGACTAATTCAGTAAAATTATTAGTCCCTATATCCTATGCCTTTGTGGGGAAGCAAAGAAATAGTTCTTGAGGTATTTCCCATTAGTTTTTAATGTAAACTTTGCTCCTTACAAGTCTTTTAGTTTGAAGGTGTTATCCCCTAGGGTCTAAATAATCTGACATGGGCCAATTTACAAGGGTGTGAACTTCCCATGTTTTCTTTTTGGTTTTGAGGCCTTATTCAAAACAAGAACTAGATCTTCTTGTCTAAAAACCTTTGTCTTTTAACATTTGTAAAACCACCTCTTGACTATGGTTTAGTGTCTACTAAAGTTTGAAAAAACATTCTCTCTTGAATATTCCATCTATATGGTGTCTAACAACATTGAACTTGAAAATTATTGATCCTCCTATATGTATTATTGCATAAAATTATAGTTTAGTAGCTTGAGTGTTATGGGGAATATAGGTTCTTGACCCTATACTAGAAACACTGGTGATGCCTTAAGAGCTTGATTGATTCTAGTTATATATGTTGAAAGGGCATACTTAAGTAGCTTGTATCATGTTCTTCATTTTTTAATTATAGACTTGTTTACTGCCTTCATCAAGTTATTATGTGTTAGTTTGGACACTCCATGACCTTGAGTGTAATAGTTTGATGAGAACTTAAGAATAATGTTATTTTCATATGCCCACTCAGTCATCTCAATGGATACAAAGGTAGATCCATTATCAAAGAATAGAGATAAAGGTATTCCAAACCTTTTGTATATGTTTTATTCTAAAAATTTGATCACCTCTTTAGTCCTACACTACTTGGTTTCCACTACTTCAATCCATCTGCTGTAGTAGTCAGTAATAGTTAGAACATACTTGTGACCATCTAATCAATTAAGGTTAATAATCCCCATAAAATCTAATCCCCATTGGGAAAAGGGTTTATCAATCATTATTTGTTTTAATGGCATGTCTACTCTAGGCTCTTTAGTGTTGAAAATTTGACATGATTGCAATTTTCTCACATGTTTGTGAGCATATTTGAAGATAGTGGGATAGTAATAACTATCCCTAAGGATCTTATGGGCTATTGTGCTTTCAGATAGATGTGCACTTCCCATTTTTTCATGGAAATTAATCATGATCTCAACTAAATCTTCTTTGGACACACACTTTAGGTAAATTCTTTCAAATTTATTCATGTACAACACTCCATCCTTGATTAAAAAATGAGTTGCTTTGAACCTTAAAGATCTCTTTTGCTCTCTACATAACCCTACATGATAATAGCCATTGATTATCAAATGAAAAATAGGATCATACTAATCATTGGGCTAGAATTTTTATTGTTATACATACATGACACTCAGTTTGGGATTAGAATTATCAATCAACTGAATTAAAACTTGGAATATTACCAACTTTGTAGTCTTTATCTCTAGATCATATTCTTGGAGAATGTACATCCACTTACCTCTCCTCTAAGTTCACATTGAATAAGCACGATCTTAGTGGCAAGGTCTGGTAGTATTACATGTACCTTATTTCTAAGAATATAATGCCTAAATTTCTTCACTACCTTGACTAGATCACATGTTTGTTTGTCAATAAGGGAATAATTTAATTCAACATTTTTAAAATTAGTACTCATGAAAGTAATAAAATGATCACATACATCTATCTTCTAAGTTGAGATAGTTACAATTGTATGGTTATAAGCAAAAAAGGAAATATATAAGTCCTTAGTAAAGTCTAGACTTATCAACATAGGGGCTTGTCCAATTGATTATTTGATATCCTTGAAGGCCTTCTTAGTCTCTTCATTCCAAGTGATCTTATCATATTTCTTCAACATGTCATTTAAAGGTCTCACTATTTTTTTAAAACTAGAAATAAACTTCCTCAAAAAGTTGATTTTACCAAAGAAATACTTTATTTCCTTCCTATTATTAAGGGGTTATATCTTTGATATTGCATTTACTCTATGTAGGTCTATAAATATCCCCTCCTTAGTTATAACATGTCCCAACAATTTTTCATCAGTTACACAAAAAAAGATCTTCTTTGGGTTGAGATAAATTACATACCTTCTACACCTTTCAAACACTTTTTTCGAGTGCATTATGTGATCTTACATATTCTTTGAAAAGATATCTAGGTCATCCATTTAAATAATAATACACTTACCTATGAGGCCTTGGAATGAATGATCCATTTCTCTTTGAAAGGTTGCACCTACATTTATCAATCCAAAGGGCATTCTATTGTAAGCAAAAGTGCCCCACTTAGTAGTAAATATAATCTTCATTCTATCATAGTTGTTCACTAGCACCTGATTATACCCTAAACATCAATCAAGAAAAGACATCATAGAAAAACTATAAACAATTTGGATTACTTGGTCAAGAGAAGGTAGGGGGAAATTATCCTTTTTAGATGCTCTATTCCAATTTCTGAAATCAATGCACAATATGATTTCACCATTTTTCTTCGTTACTAGTATTAAGTTAGCTACCTAAGTGGAGTGTCTAATGGGAAACAATATCTTATCATCTAATAACTTCTTGACCTCTTTGTATATCATTAGTTATAGGGTAGGGTTAACTGGTCTTTATTTTTACCTAAATGGTTTGCAAGATTCCTTTAGAGGTATGGTGTTGGTTATGACCCTAGGATCAAAGATATTTAAGCCATGATCATACCACGCTATTACATCCTTATAAGTGGTTAGGAAATGTTTGTCTTTCTTAATTTCAATGCTTATGTAGGTTATACCAATATTCACTAGTTGAGGTTGACCATAGGAACCTAGGTCCATTATGTTGTAGTCCTTCCTACCTAATTTGGGAATCTTGATAGTCTCAAATAGTTTTTCTAAAAAAAATAGTCTCTCTAATGCTATCATCCCTTCAATAATCTTATTGTCACTCAACTGAATGACTTTATTATCAAGTTTTCCTTTAACTTTGTCACCATCAAGGGTATTTTCATTAGCTTCATTAGTGATGTGAGCCTCAAATACACCTGAACTAGTCATGAAGTCTATGATATGTTGATCATCACAAAATAATTTCAAATAGTTGACAATATCTAGCATTGAGGGACATGGGACTAATTCAATGGTAAATCTTTGTAACTTGGAACCTTGATTGGGCATAAGTTTGGCTACAACTAAAGCAAGTTCATTAGTAGCCTTATTTTCTTCCTTAGGGATTAACATAATGTTAAAAGCATGAAAACACTCAATTAATTCCCACTCTCTAAATTTATATTTCTTAAGATAAGACAACATACATTGATATTTACTCTTGACTTCATTAACTACTAGTTCATAATCACCAGAAACTAATAGTTTCTTGACCATGTGTTTCATTGAAAATTTTAATCCAAGAATAAGTGATTCATACTCTGTGATATTGTTAGTGCATGGGAATTGGAATTTGTAAGAAACATTGTATTCTTATCCAATGGGATTGATTAATACCATTCCTATTCTATAACCTAATTTTTATCTAACACCATCAAAATATAGCTTCCATAATCCATACATAACATGAGAAGTTTTGGAGTTACATACCTTTATGGTGTTAAGAGTGTAAAAGCCTAGATCTAAGTTAATCATGTTGACCTTCTCATTGGTTATATTTTACTTTGTGATCATATGTTTCATTTTGGGCAACCTGTCTATCCTGATCTTATTTGGAACTCCCTTCCATGCAAACCACATGTGTGGACCATTAGTAGACATGTATCCATTTAGTGATTTGGTCTAGTATTTACTTAATAACATTCCATAAACATCATGTATTTATACGAATTGGATGTTAATTAATTTTTGGATCCTTGGTTTAGAACTAATTTGCATGTGAAAATACAACAAGTCACGAATCACTTTGATTCTTGAATTATATAATTGTGTCACAAATAGATCAGATTTAATTGGAGTCAAACCTATTTGTTTAAAAATACCCTTAGGAGTGATGTTTAAATATATACCTGAATCTACCAAGAAATTATGTAAATTCATACCAAAGATCCTGACTATGAGCAAGAAAGGTGGAAAATCTACCTTATTTTTATGTATTATAATGTTAGCATGTGTAGCCTTTTGAGACTTACTAAGATTCTTGGACAAAGATTCCAACAAAAAATGCCTGTGTTCTTTAATCTAAGTCAGATCATGCAAATTAAAGTTAGCTTTGATTTTTTTCATGTCCTTTACTATATTATACATAGTCCAATTGGAAGAATTAAATGTATCAATATTAGGTTTAGAAGTACTTTGATTAAGAGACTCTAGATTGTTATCTGATATAGTATTAGGAGGAGTGTCAATATTATTTTGTGTATTTGAGGTACTCAAAGGTTGTTTCTATTTCATGTTCCTTAGAGGATAGGTATTCTTTAAATAATGCTAAAAAGCATGAATCTCTTTAGGGATTTCCTCATGATCATTCTCTTCTAAGAATGGGAATTCAAATACTTCCACATGAGAGTTGAATCAATATATTTAGATGATATTGTTTAAATTTAGATACCTAAACCATTATCTTTATTATTTATGAATTTAAAGGTATCCAATTATTCTTGAAAAACTTTTAAATCATTGAAAAATTCTAGACAATCTAATTCACCATATTTTGAAGTGTAGTACACTCTATAATAATCAAGCAAAGACACATCACCAATATTTATATCAAGTACATTCTTATTAGAGTATGACTCATTGTTATGGATATTGTTATTATTTTTAAATTTATTTGAAGGCCTATTGAAACTTTTGTAAGATAAGTTACTATTAGAGCTTTCTCTAGTATTACCAACTTGTTTTTGCAGCTAAATGAAATCAATGCTTAGCTTTTGAACCATATTCAAGATAGAATCATTAGCATTCTTGGGTACCTCATAATTATTAACTTGAGTATTTCTACTGGCTATATACATTAGATCTCTCTAGTCTTGTGGGAGGGACCTATTGGTAGAGTTGTTCAAGAATCCTAGGTTTTGGTCAAGATGTGCATGGTTTAAAGGCAATTGGTTCATAACTGAAAGTCGATTTAAGGCAGGCATATTTTGAATAGATTTGGGAATAACATTTAAGATAGGCAAATTTGGATTAATGTTGGGAATATTGTATGCCATTTGGCATTATGGTTTAATTTGGTCATTAATTATCATAACTTTAACATAAGATAGGGCTAGTGTATTAATAATCCAAATAGATATTTTGATAAACACATAAGTTATGGGATCTAAGGAACACTTATAGATCTCTAAGGCTAAAGCATCATCAGGTCTACAAGGATCTATGGTTCTACTAAACATTTTCTAGAATCTAGCATTAATTGATCTTATGGGCTCATTTGAGTCTCTTTTGACTATGGTAAACTAGTTGTATAGGACACAAGGACTAATGATTTGGCTAAACTGAGTAATGAAGTAATTATTAATACCTTTCCAGCTAGTTATGTAGTTTTCAAGAAGGCTAAAGAACTAGTCATACGGAACATCTTTGAAATTAAATGGAAATAATTTTCATGCCACATCTTCATGAACAACATTCAAAAGTATTAAAGTAACTTTGAAGCATTTAATGTGTTCTTCAGTAGTTATAACACCATTAGGACTAAAATTTGGGAAATATTTTTTAGGATTATGAGGAAGATCATGTACCACATGTGACACATTGATTGAAGAACCATATATCCAAGACATACCTTGATATGGATTGAACACAGGAGCACTCTAAATTGGTGAAGTTGGTTGAGACTTTGAAAGTCTACATTTACCTTTGTCTCACCTAAATCTCCTATTTGCTTCTAATGAAAGAAGGGGAACCCATGTCTTTGAGAATGACCTGGTCCTTATCCTTTTCAATTACATCTTGAGATCCTTAAACCCTATTTTAAATACAATGTGTAAGTCTTATCTTTTTAGAGAATGATGATTAGACTTGTACATTTAGCAAATATTATATAAATATGTACAAATAATGTCAAAAGACATCAAAATTTAACTAAATTAGCTCAAATATGTGTCCAAACATGTAAATATGAAAAATATTTACACATTTTAATATAAAATAAAATCAAGTTTGTAGAGATCCAATCAATCTTTTAAAAAATAGCTATTACTAACCTCAAAAACCTTGGATTTATAGATCTTAAGATATCTTCTCCAAAATTAAACATAAAACTTAAAATAACATCTATATTTGTCTAAATAAGCATAAATACTAGTATAAAACCATTAATATCAATGATATTTACAAAAATATACTAAAAGAAACATAAATATGTAAAGAATACATCAATCTTTGAACATAATTCACCAAAATTAGCAAAGATTTCATAAATTTTCAAAGATTAATTGGCCCTCTTTCTAGTGCCTATTTTCCCTTGTCAATGAATTTAATTTTTTCAACAAGTTCATATAGTGTTTAAGAAACACTTCTCATTTATATATTCAAATAATCCATTTCATGAGTTGCTAGTTTTGATAATCCAATTATCTTTGATGGAATAGAGGTAGAACAAGTTGATTGTTTCACAAATTTTAATTAGTTGGTAGTTTGGAACCACTGTGGCTTAATAGTTAATATTTGATTTTGAAGATGATCTATGATATTTAAATTTAATTATGCTCAAAAACTAAGTCTAAAGCTAAACTAAGATGAGTATTCACAACAAAGCTAATCTAAGGTGAATTGATAAAAAAGGAGAAAAAAGAAGGGTAGGGAAAAAAGGAGAAGTGTCATTGATCTTTGTTTCAAACATTATGACAAAGCTCAAATTTCATATGAACATGCATTTAACAAATGTGAAACATGAACTAGCATATTCTCAAATCCTACCACACATTGGGTAAACATCTAAGGAAAGTATGAAAATATGCAAATAAGAACAAGATTTACTTTAAGAATTTTACCCTTGAAAGAAAATAACATTAGCCAAGATGCAAAAAGAGAAAAAAGTGAAATAAACTTAATAAAATCAAACTAATATAGAATTATCAAAAATTAGTAAATGTACATTAAAATATGCAAATTTAGAATTCATAAGAACATTCAAATTTGAAGTTGAGACCAGACAAATGATAGAGAAATCATGATAACAATTCACACAAGCAAATGTGGACAAAAAATTTATAATTCCTTGCTTATATTAATTTTTTGAAAAGTTAAAAATATATTTTTATCTCTAAAAACTCCCTCCTTTTTATAATTGGAAATACCTCTTTATATAGACCATTCATGATGTATGTCAGTTATTAATGTCAAATTACATTTGTACATGTGTCTCAGATAGTTGTCCTTTCTATTACATTCTATACTAAATGACCTTTTGTAATATACTAACCTATAGGTAATTTAATTTACAAGCTATACATTCCTTTTAAAAAGGAATATTCCATTTCAAAAATATTAAATGCTAGTTGAAAAAGAATATTCCTTATTCAACTAATTTTGGGACCCTAGTGTTACTGCAACCTTTAGCCTTCCTTCCAAGATCTTCATTCTATAATGTTTCTCATTGATTAGTTGGAGGTAAATAATGGGTCTCATAAACAACTCTCTCTCTTGATATCTTAGATTATTGAGGCCCTTTTCAACTCTTTCCAAGGCTTGCTTGATGATCCTAGCATCTCCTATATTTTCTTTAGTTGACAATAGTAGGCCCATGATCTTCTTATTATCATTCCCTATATTTCTTTGGCCTTTTCTCCTTACTTTATACATTAATTGAGAATTTATATGCATGAAATCCTCATTAGTGATAAGGCCCAAAAGACTAAGTGAGGTGGGCTATTTGATTAAGCTATCTAATATATGTAGCATCTTATCTTCATATTATTTGTGGTCTCTAGAAATGTCCTTCATATGCTTGAAATAGCTATTAAAGAATTTGATTTTGTCCACCAATATAGCCATATACATATTTAAATGGGTTAGGTTGACTATCCTAAATTCAAGAACTTGATTCTTGGTCAAGGCTTTGATCCAGTCTTTCACTTAATATCTTGAATCCTGCCATAGGCCAAATTGTCCTATAGCCATGTAATTTTGCTTACTTTATACCCCTTCTTTAGTTTTGACTAACTTTAAGGAATTGATTAAGTCAATAATGGTGTCTAAAAATAGTTTGAATCTATCTCCTTGGATTGATAAGATGGTAGTCTCTTCTAAATTCTTATGTTATTACATCATGCCTTTGATGAGAGCCTACAATTGATCAGATTGTGCTTGATCTATATTTAATGGGTCCTCTTTAAAGATAGGAATGTCACCAAGATTTTTTCATTCCATTAGAGTCAAACTAGTGAGTGGTTCTACTTTTTAAAAAGTGAATTCATCTTCAGCAATCATGACCTTCTTTTCTATCACTTTTTCTAGGCTAGTAGTTTCTTGATTAAATTTAACACCCACTAATGATTGAATCACTTTTAGATATGGGGTTTCTATTTGTACTCCACTTGATGCTCATCAAGTATCCATTATTTTTTCCTCTTCCTTTTGTAGATCCATAATCCATGGATTAATATTTTCATGAACAGTGATGTTGATAGACTTTGTTATTACCCAATAATGGTGTAGAGTAGAGACTTTCTGCAATTTTCCATTATGGACATGAATTTGTTCAAATTGCATACTAGTGATCTACACTTCAGTTCTAGATTGAATTATTCTTGCACAAATGATAATTCAACTCTCTTAGGATTAACTGTTATCAATACATGGTTGAATTAGGGTGCCAGTACATACTAGGGATCTTTTGAAGGTCTTAGTACATTAATGATGGAAACTAGTTTGAATGATTGCCTTCATGACATCCCTATGGGATTTTCATATTAATTTGCTCATTATTATTTAAAAAGTTGGTTGTTGTCTTCTAAAAATTTCCACCTTGATCTTGCACCATTGGATCATCCTTGCATAGATCAACATAGACCATTGATCTTGATCTAAAAACTTGAATGTTACATTCCCCATGGTTATTACATTTATCACTTCCACATTCACCTTGAGCTTTGTTGAAATGTCAATGTTGATTTTGAACTATTTATCTCATTTGATTGGATTAATCACACTCTGTCAATCTTTATCTCATTAATTATGCCTCTTACTCTACAGATATTTGATCAAAATGTGTATGCACATCTACGTACCATCGATAATTGAAAAATTCTTGATCTTTAATTTGTGGTTAATCACTATGCTACATGTCATCTTCACATTCATCCTCAGTGATTTTAACTCTTCAATGTTTACTACAAACCATCTGATCATCTTCATCTGATCAAATGTGCTTCATTGGACATTTATCCATAAGGTTAACTTTTATTGGTTTTTGAGTGTTCCTTGGTCATGAGTGTGACACTTGTCTCTTTCTCACTTGTCATGGGGATCTATTAAAGTCTTAACTCAATACATGTTTTTAGATCAATCCTACCTTAGTAAATTCAAAATTTTGATCTTTAGAGTATGTTCTAACTTTATCTTAAGGCCAAGGATTTGACTATTCAACACTAATCTCACATTTTTGGATCTCAATCACCCAAGTAAACATGGACCATTGATCCTATGGATGAAAATGATATTTAATTTATGCTTGGGAAAATAAAGAACTTAGCATTAATTTTTTAGACCATAGTTTTATTTCATGTTAATAAACATGAGTAAGGTGTTGGGATAAAATATTTAATCTATATTTTAAAACATGATAAAGGGGACCCCAAACATAACAAAATACAAGTAATAAAGTCTTAAGATAAGTCTTAAAACATTATAAAAGTGGCCCTTTGCTTCGTTATATTATGTAAAGATAAAAGGAATGAAAGGGGCTCAGGAATAAAGGACCAAGTATAAATTTTTTGACTAAGGTTTGGTCATGTTTATAAGCATGACTAAACCTTAGGATACAAATTAAACTAGGTTTATGACTTAATTAATCATTCCCACGTAAATTAGAAATACACAAATTTGGATTTAATTGAAAGAGAGATGATATAGGTTAATTTGAATGAGTGTTTCAAGATGATTAAACATGACTTCAATTTGATTTTCAATAGACAAAAGGCTAGTAAAATATCAAATTAACATTAAGATATGGAACCCAAGACATTTGTCATTCCAAATGGACCCCATTAGACATGCAACCTAAAACATAGAGATCCATTGTTAACAAATTTATGTAAGATTAAATCATAATTATGAATAAATATTCCAACCAAATTAGATTTTAATGATCTTTAAATAAAGACAATGTGTAAACATGCTAGTTTTTATATGATCAAGTGAATTTTCAATTTTAAGGTACAAATTTTCACAATTTAAAACAAGGGTTCCATTTTTTCAAAAATGGGCATATGTTGAACTCAACATAACCTTGACTAATTTAAAAAAATTCTCATCTACCCTTACAATATGCACACACTCTCCTCATACATGCATTTCATTCTCTTCATAACATAAAACATGCAAAGTAACTTCCTTCCAATACTAAACACAACATGGGTTGATAGCTACAAAATGCCTTTATTGGCTCAAATTATGCTTAACCATGAATTGGAAATTGGAATAACACACCAAACCTCCCAAGGATCCTCTAGAAACATTTTCTAAAATTACACAACATTTTTATTTCACACAAGGTCCTTAACACCATTCTAAGCTAAGTTGAGAATCCAAATTTTTAAATATAGTAATTTGGTGGGAAACTTTAAAATGAATAAGAACAAATTCCAAAAGACTCTAATACCACCTAATGGTCCTTATAAAACCTCTTACACCTTAATAAGACCCAAAATTGGTTAGAAAGACCCTTTTAGACATAATTACATACTTCTCTCCTTATGATGTTCTACATCATTACTTCCATTTTTCTAAAGAGTTGGCATTCATGGTAGGTCCTAACATGGGCATGGGAATTTATAAAAATTATGAGAAAGTAGTACCCCATTATTAAGATTTTTTTGGTCATGGTTGTCCTATGAGGGTTTTCATTACCCATTTTTTGGTGTAAGTTGTCTAATATATCTGTAACTTCTTATCTTAAGACACATCTTAGGTAGATCCCCTCATTGTTTTTGAAATAAACGACTCCTCATTTTATCATGTAGTGGGTGGATTTGAGCATTAATCTCACCTTTATTCTATGTTCAGCTCAAGGGGGCATGCCTCTATGAGTAAATAGTAAATGATCTAATCATACCACTCTCCTCTAGTCATTTGGACTTCATTGACTTGATTAACTCAAATGTGTACGTTTTTATTAGTCATTAGATGGATTATCCCTTGGACTCTTACCATCTTAGCCAATATGATTTCTAGGTCAAATTATTACAACTTGGCCATCCATTTACCTCTTCTCTCACCCTGGCTAAGAGTGATATTGATTGTAAGACTTGTGACCATGACATATGTCTTAGTTTATAAGATATAATATTCAATTTATTCTCTTGAGGCATATCTTATGTATATTCCCTCATTGTTTTTGTAGTATAGGACTCTTCCTTTTATCTATAGTGGGTGGATTTGAGCCTTAAATATAACCTTTGTTCTTTGTTCAACTCAAAGGGGCATGCTCTTCTGAGTAAATAGTGAATGATCTAATCATACCACTCTCCTTTTTCCATTTGAAATTCATTCACTTACTCAACATAAATGTGTGTATATGTCTCAATCATTAACTATATTATCCCTTGGCCACTTATTATTTTGGTCGATATGATTTATAGGTTAAATTATTAAAAATTGGCCATATATTTACCTTTTCTTTCACCCAACTCATTATAATTGAGAGTGAGCTTAGTTATAGGGTCTAAAACCATGACATAAGTCTTATCTCACAAGATATAATTCCCAAAATTCATTACAACTTTGATCAATGCTTATATTTTCTTATCTATCTTTGAATATTTTAGCTTTACCTATTTTAAATTAGTACTCACTAATGTGGTAGGGAATTCATTGTCATCTAATTTTTAAGTGAGTATTGTGACAATGGTATATTTTGAAGTGGAGTACATGTAAAAGTCCTTAGTTAACTCAAGACAAATCCACATTGGGGCATGAGTAATGGTCATCTTGATGTCTTATAAGGAACCCTTTAACTCTACTATTCACTTTATTTTAGCATATAATTAAATGGTTTTATAATCTCATTAAACCTAAAGATTAATTTTCACACATAGTTGACCTTACCAAAGAATTATTTTAGTTATTTTATACTATCAGGAGGTGTCAACTTTGAAATCGTATATACCCATTATGGGTTGATATAAAGTTATTATTTGGTGATGATGTGGCCCAAAAACTTACTCTCTATCACCAAAAAGATGCTTTTCTTTAATGGATATTCCATATCTTCTGCATCTGTAAAAAACCTTTTGCAAGTGGTTTGCATGATCAACACTATTCATGGAAACATAGTGAGGTAATCCATATAGATAATGATGTATTTACTAATAGTTCCTTAGGAAACAAGGTCCATGGCTCATTGAAATGTGTCACCAACATTGAGGAGGCTAAAAGTCATCCTCTTATAATCATGTATTCCCCACTTCATGGTGAAATAAGTATTCATATGTCCTATCCTTATACCAACACCTAATTATATCCATAGAAACCATCCAAAAATGACATAATTTAAAACCTAATGATAGCCTCGATTATCTTATCTAAGGAAGGTAAAGGGTAGTTATCCTTCTTTAAGAACTAGTTAAAATTCTTGAAGCCTATATATAGACTTATTTCATCATTCTTCTGATCAATGGGTACCAAGTTGGCCACCCAAGTAGAGTACTTGATAAGAAATATGACTATGGAATATAATGTTTTCTAAACTTTAGTCTAAATGATAGGCTCCAAGAATGGATTCATTGGCCTTTGACATTGTCTGAAGGGTCTATTACCCAACATAAGGGAATAGTATGGGTGATCACCATGGGATCAAAAGTCCTTAAGTATTCATAGGTCAAAGTGATAACTTCCTTGTATTTCATAAATATTTTCTTTAGCTTCTTATTTTCATCATGACTAAAAGCTAAACTGATGTTAATATATTGATTGTGTTTTTTAGTTCTAATATTATCTTTATCAAATTTAGACTGATTTGTCTTTGGCTAGCTTGGCCTATCAACTTGTGGATCTATATATAAGATAATTTATAAACATACCATCCCCATAGGGATTCTATTTTCCTTGAGCTATATGAGGCCATATTCCCTAAGGTCCTATACTACCTGAGATTCAAATTAATTTTCATATATAATTAGTTATTTATGAATTGGATGATTTGTTGATCATCCTTAAAAACCTAAATATTTCTACATTATAAGAGACCAAATGATAAGGCACTATCTCCATGGATAATTTGTACATCTTCAAATCTAGAATTAATGTTAAGTTGACTATTGAGGATGCTAATGAATATACCATTTAGTTTTCTTCTTTTGGAATATCTTGGATGTTGAAAGCCTCAAAGGGCTCCATTAAGTCCCAGGCTTTATGTTTGTATTTATTTAGGTATGATAGCTTGCATTGATATTTCCTTCTGACCTAGTTGACCACCATATCTATATCACTAAATACTTACAACTATTTTACATCATGTCCTAAGACAAACTATAAGCATAGGATCAAGGCTTAATACTCATCCTAGTTATTGGTACAAGGGAACTACAACTTATATGTTGTCAGGTAATAGTTTCCATTAGGGTTTATCAAGATTACACCAACACTTGATCCTTGTTTTTATTGAGTACCATCAATGTAAAGGGTCCATAGCCATGAAGGTCCTTTGAACACTTAGTGTTGAGAACTATGTTTGGTATTGGAGGTGAAGATACCATCATGTGAAGATATGAAGTTGACCTTATCATTATTAGCATTATATTATGTGATAAATTAATTCATATTATGCTCTCATTCAATAATAATTTTATTTTATACACCCTTATAAGGTAGCCACATATGTGATAAATTAGTGGCTACATATATATTCAATGTTTTTCACTAAGCCTGACTGAGCAATAGATTATAGGCCTCTAGGATGTTGACCACTAGTATGTCAATAACTTGTTGTACACATGGATAGAGGCTAACTACATGTGTACATTTATAAATTCCAAAACACAAGGTATTATATATTTTTGTAATTTTAGGACTACCCTTTTTTAATTATCTAGGGTTAGTACCATGTTTTTGCATATAGTTATAGGCATAAAATTGGTTGAATCTGCTGAGTCAACCAGGTAATTATAAATATTATTACTATTAGTAGGAAGGGTGGAACCTTAGGTTTTTCCTTATGATTAATAAACTAGTGGAATAGAAATAACTAATAAATATACTCAACAAGGGAAAAGAGTCACTTCACAAAGCACCTCCTATAGTGAGTAGAGCATATGATGCACACATGGGCGTTATATACATTTATAAATTCCAAAACACAAGGTATTATATATTTTTGTAATTTTAGGACTACCCTTTTTTAATTATCTAGGGTTAGTACCATGTTTTTGCATATAGTTATAGGCATAAAATTGGTTGAATCTGCTGAGTCAACTAGGTAATTATAAATATTATTACTATTAGTAGGAAGGGTGGAACCTTAGGTTTTTCCTTATATATCATTACATTTTCTTGTGAAATCTTGGATTTATCTATAGAAAAGATTCCAATTAAGTATTTTATTATTAGTTCCCTTCACTTGGTGATCTAAGCTAGCTCATGTAGGGTGATATTGGATTTGATTTCTCTCCTTTGTGGAGGTGGATTATTTATACTCTTTTTATATAAAGGAATGTTATCACTCTTATTTAGAGGTGTAGAGTTAGTAAAAGGCTTATTTTTCCTTAGATTATAATTATTTATTTCTAGCTACAAGAAAGAATGGAAATCATTTGAAACATCCTCTAGTTCATTATCTTCTTCCACTAGAAATGGAAAATAATATGTATCAAAGACCATAAAAATGCTAGAGTGACTTGAAGCATTAAGAGGAGATGGCTCAGAGAGATTCACTAGTACTTCTTATCTATCCATTTCCATTTGAAATATCTCAATGCATGTGTAGAACTCTTCACAATCTAGTTATATGTGCTTGGTTATGTTATGAACTCTATAACAATTAGGTAACTAGCCTCCATGATTTTCATAGCCAACATCTTATTAGTTAGTTTATCGAAATTATTCCCTAGCCTATTAAAAGGTTGATTGTTTCTCTAGTAACCAAAGGTCTTTTTGGTGTTTTGTCCACTAAAATTCACCATACATTTATGCATAGATAAGAAATCATTACTTAACTTTTATACCATCCTCTGGATGGAATATATCTCATCCCTATTAGAATAAACAATGTTATCTTTACTGGTGGAATAATTTACTAGTATTAGAGATTAGATTATATGAGGATCAAATACTTAGATATGATTATTAAAGAAACCTAGACTCTGGTTAAGTGTATCATGACACAAGGGCAACTACATATGGTCCTAATTTTAATTATGAGTCATAGAGTTTTCATTAGTATTTGGGATTGTATTTAACATTAGATAGGCCTAATAAATATTTGGCTCTGCTAAGCCTTGTGGTTGAGGGTTCATATGTCTATCAACCTATATAACTTTAGCATAGGCTTGGGTCAAATCCATAACACTAGTTTCCCTTTATACAAACAATGTAGTTATAGAAACTAAGGCATTTGTATACATATATAGAGTTAATGTAGAATTTAGATTATATGAATTGTCTATCCATATATACCTTTTTTAGAACCTTGCATTAAATGCCTTAATGGTTTCATTAGGATCTCTCTTCATGATGGAAAAGAGTTGGTATATGATAGTAGGGCTATTGACCTAACTAAATTGTTCTAAGAAGGTGATTTGAAAATTAGTTAATTATTTGATGCAGCCCTTAGAAATATTAAGGAACCATTTTTAGGAAACATCTTGTAGTGTAAATGGGAAAATTTAAAAATCTACATCCTCACAGACTACATTTAGTATCCCTATAGTAGTTCTATAGGCTTTCACACATTTTTTAGTAGTTCTACCACTTAAAGGAGAAAAGGTGGGAAGGTATTTCTCAAGATTTATGGTCAAGTCATGGATAAATCCCATAATATTAAAGGTAGAACCCATCAACCAATATTGTGCCATTGGACATGGGAGTGGTAATCTATTTGGATAATATGACTAAACCTAGGACCTCCTCAGAACACCTCTATCTGACCTAACTTTTCTATGGGCCTTTAGGGGTGGATGTATCAATCTATCTCCAAAGGTGGACCTAATTAGTATTTCATATTTATCTAGTGTAACTTATGATATATTTAAGTCTAGATAGTGAAAGATGCCTTCCTAGAACAATATTATGTTGTTTTGTGTTTTATACACAATAGAAAACACATACGTGATAACCTCTAATGTTTCAGGATCTCAGTGAAGACTAAATTAAATCTTGGGCATGAGTTATAATTATTATTTCTTGTATTTAATAATGGTGAAATAACCATGGGAAATTAAATTACTAACTTGGTTGGTTCAAATATGGATATGGATCCTTGATCTACTTGAGATTGGCATGGTGAAGATTGATCCAGGCATCAATTTAGGCGACAATTCGGGTGACAGTTCGACCCCAATTGATGACGGAACTTCCGAGAGCCATAACTTTTGCACCGTAGCTCCAATTGACTCGCCGTTTGAACCGTTGGAAAGCTAAGAACGAGGGGAACGTTGTGAAATGGCATTGAGCATTTCTCAATGAAGTTTGACCCCCGAAAACCCAACGGAAGTGCCTCAAATTTCAATTTTAATAGTGCTGTCTAAAAATAGTAAGTTTCTAAAAATAGTATTTCCTTGAATTATGTATTGTTTTAAATATTGGAAGTCATACCACTTCGTCTCCCTCGAGATTGGTGACCTTCCACATCCTTCCCATGCTTTCAAATTGTGTATAAAATAAGAGGTAACCCGAAATGTGAAGACAGAGATCTCTTCCCAGAGATAAGCATATATTTGTATTGCGATTTTGAGTAATACTACATCTCTTCTCAGAGAATTCATTGTTACTGTGTTATTTCTATGTTATTGTGATATTTATCAACCAAAACGTCTGATTTTTGGATCAAAGATGGATCTAATCTAAAGTGGATAGGACTCAAAGAAACTTTGAATAGAGATCAAGTTAAGGTATAAAAGAGGGTCTAAAAATAGATAACATGAATCATTTCTAACCATCTCTAGGATAGGGATAAAAACCAATAAACTAATGCTTGTATACTGCTACTTTAGCACACAAAACTATGAACCTAGTGAAAAGGTCTAAGGGATATGATAGAGTTAGATCCAAGTTTTTAAATAAATGTTTCTTATTATAAATATTATTGTAATATATCATAACTTAAAGGTTATAGATAATACCAAAGAACATCTTCAACTAGCTATGGCTCAATCTAAGAGGTTTCATCAAATGGAATCTCTACACAAATTTCAAAGAGTAACTTAGTTAGCTTAGTACCATAAAATAAGATATATCAACCTAAATTACTAATATACATTTCAATGGATAAACCTTATTAATCAATTCAAATTTACTTTAAACTAATATTTCATATATAAATTAAAAAAGTTATTGGTTAGATCAAAATTTTTGAACAATATAACACAAACATAAAAGAGATAGCCATACAACACAGGATTGTAGAAAAACGTGAAGGACTTCTTATCTATATTGAAATGTCAAAATTCATTCTCATTTTTTAATTTTTTATATACATTTATATATAGGCTTAGTATGGGGATGCATCATCACTCAATCCATTCTCAAAGTATACATCTATTTCATAAAATATCTCCTAAAGGAGTACACATGGGACACTTGGAAAAGGATGCTACCAACCAAAAAAACTTACAATAATAGAACTATGATACCACCAACTAGCATCATTATATAGGGTATTTATTATGATTAGGATGTTTTAATGATGGACATCTATACTCCAGTGGTTTTTTCTATTGTAATCAAAGTTATAATTGAGGTTAGTTATGTCTCTTGTGAAGTAGTTGTAACTGAAGTGGTTGGTGAATCCTAATTATTCACCTAAATATATAATTAGAACATGTGAATCACCTAAAAATATTCTAAATTTTCTTAAAATCCATTAAGGGTATCTTGAAGAGATGGGGGAGTTTGTACATTACTTTTATATGTTCTTTTAATGTAACCCTGATCTCCACATAAAGAGTCTCTATACCAAGGACCCTACTAAAAAAATTTATCAATTATTATAGGTCATCATGGGCATTATATATTTTTCCCTTGATCTCTTATTTGAAACTATTCACTACTATTTAGATGAGGTCTTCAAACATGGTTTTAAGGACCAATTATTTGCTTTGGTTAAGTACACCATTGACTCTCATTTCCACTATAATTTTGATGGATTTCCCTCATAACTTACGATATATTTTACTAAATTGCACATCTCTCAATGCCATTAAATCAAGATATCTCTTCTATTAGACACAGTTTTGGTCCCATATAGAATTTAGGGTAATTATTAAGTTTATATGGTTATATGACTTGTCCCTGACTACTCGGTCTAGAAAATAAAGCTTGGCCTCCATCTTATTCATGTGATTTAAAAGGGATGAGACATCCCCTAATTTATATTGTGACATTTTATTTTCATATATTATTTCGAGTACATCATATAATTTCTAGGTTGCTCCCTACACACTTCTTTTGAGGTCCCTTAGATACTACATGGTGCTCATTTCTTGTAGGGTTTCCACAAATTCATGATATCCCCTACAAATATCCTTTATTACTCCCATATATAATCCATAAAAGTATAGGGGTCCTCCATATGACCACCTAAGTTAGAGGGGAGAGTTATACATTTTTTAGTTAATTAGGACACATCTTCTATTTCCTATAACTCAACTTGATGCCATTAAGCCACTATAGTTTTTATTTTTATCTTATTCATAGTCTTAGTTTGCTTTTTGAAATGAAAATTTACTATGGGCTGATACACAATGAACAAATACTTCCTACCTTACTTTACCTATTACATTTTTGGATCCATTCAAGGACATTCAAAGAAACTAGTTGTTGTGAAGGCTCTTCCTACTATGCAAGAGTGGGAGATGGGGACTACCCATGGGTAAGTATAGGCTTAGGAGAAGATGTTTCTAGTTAGGGAAAATTTGGAATATCCCTCCTCCACCAAGTGACCTTATTTAGGATAACCATATCAATTATCATCTTTCCTTTCTCTGACCCCTTTACTAATGTAATATTAGTAGATTCTACCTAGGCCACCTAGACAATCAAAAGGTCTAATTAGGTGTATGGTTGGCTAGGAGTGAATGAGGAATAAAATATGGTGGAGGATACTATATTATTAAAGTCAACCTATTTATTGAGTCCAAATGGTTGAGGGTTTGACTCTATAAAGAATGAACAAGTAAGAGGGGTATTAAGAAAGTTTTATAAATAGTTACCTATAGATGTATTAGTAGCCCAAATGTGTCCTTGTAAAGTTTATTTAGGGATGACAAAACATAAATTATGGGGTTTTGGGTTGGTATTTAAAAAATGGTCTTATAGTTTCCTATGTTGTATTTGTTTGGGTCAAAACTAAAATAATGAGAAATAACTGCTATAGACCTAATTAGGATAAAATTAGTTATTGAAATTGACAATGAAAGAAAAGCTTGTGTACTCACCCATTGTATTATAAATATGGGAAATTATTTTTTTAGATACCAATGTTGTGTTAGGAGGGACTAAGGTTGGAGATATACTCACCAATTTCCCTTATGTTGAAGCTAGATGTTTTTACTCTATTTTATCTCCATTTTCCCCACATTTGTCTTTAAGTAATTATGTTGAGCCTAAATTGGTCTTCAAAATTAGAGTGTCCCAAACTAAGCTTCCTCTGGAAACCATTCATCCGCTGGGTCACTCTCCATGGTCTCACTAATGGTCTATTTTAAGGAGGTTCTTGTTGTGTCTTCCCATTATTATTTTGTGAACCATTCTCTCTCTATAAGCTTCTCTTTAGCATATTTACAATTATCTAATATTTATAGGTTCTCAAATTTCCTATAAACTTTTATTTTATCATTTTATCCCCTTTACTTCTTCTCAGAGTCTTCCTTTGTTAGAGTACCCTAAGGGGAAACAATAGGGACATTTACCTTTTTCTTGTACACAAGAGTTGGTATAGTGGAGTAGTAGTTGTTATTGATGGAGGGTAAGTAGGAGTAATAGAATACAAAAGGATATTTTGTGGCCATGAAGTAATAGTATAGGATGGGTTAGAAATGGAGCCAAACTAGAAACTAAGATAAGGAAAGATGGTAGACTCACCTGATATGTTATAGTGAGTGGAGGGAAAGGTAACATAGAAAATAGTCCACCAAGTTGAGCTATGTTTGAAATACTTAATGTAGTGGCATCTAAATGAGGGGGTGTGGACACTATAGTAGTGTTTACTATGATGGCCAACAAGATGGGATGTTGAGGAGGCCCTTGGGTGATTCCTTATTTACTCCCCATATAATCTTGTCTAGATGGACCAACCTAATCATATCCTTGAATTCCAATCTTTGAGAAAGGCTTGGGAGGGGGATTTAAATCCCAACACTATTTATCAATTCTTTGATCATCCTTCTTGGTGGTATTTATATTTTACTAAATATGCATGGCCATCACCATGAGCATATTTAAATTGTTCATCCTGGATTGAACTTCTATGTCATTCAAATCATATAGGAACAACTCATTATGTGTATATGATAGATGACCATAATAAATTTTCACCATTGATATGATTATATATAGGTGTTTCTTAACCCTTTTCCTTGGATATTATTACCTATAGGGTTCTGATTTAAATATATAAGATGTTCTAGTCCTGCCCACTAGGTGGAAATGTTCCCATATACTATATTTAATCTTACTAGTATTGACAGACATTAGGTGGATTTATCCTTATTTGGCACTCTTTAGATTGACATATACATAATCTACCAATTGAGTTACAATTTTTTATTCTTCCACCTTATCTAGTACCAAATAAGGAGGATATATGGGAATGGATTTGGCTCCCTCTATTATGATGATTATGCAGTTTGGGTAGAGCCAATATCTACCAATCCTTTCAGTACTCCTTTCGATATGATTAGATAACCAAGGCATGTCCTTTCCATAAATGTATTGATATACCATTAGATAGACATTTTATTTTAGTCTATTCATCCTCTTCCTAAATTTTTGGATGTGAACAATATTGAACTCATCACAAAATCTTTGAGATATTCAAGGAAGGATTCTCAAGGTTGTTCAAAATCTGAGTGGACTATTCTAGTTATATAATCCATTAAATAAAACACCATATAAAAATTTCCATCCATATATTTGTTTGAGCTACTAACTTGGTGGATAAAATTAACACTAATGATTTATCCAATGGTGATGATGTTGGTGGAGGTGAGGATAGTGTCTAGTATGGGAATACAAACCTTGTTAACATGAGTTATGCTTAGGAAACCATAGATTCTATTCAATATGACCATGGTGATCCTAATCCTTGGTATGAAAGTGGAAATTTGGATGGCAAAGATGAGTCCCTTAATCTTGAATGTAGTTGGGTCACGTGCCCACTCCTACAACTTAATAGTAACATTGTTGTCCAACATCTATTGGTTAATTAGGGCTTGGTTATAGGTCAGCTCTGGGTTATGGAGTTGGTAATACTTCTTAAAGGCACACCCACTAACATAGGCTATAGGTGTGTTATTTTTATGAACACGCATAATTATACTATAAAATGGACCATTTATGAAAAAAATAAACTAGGTCAATGTAGGGCATTACCTCTAGTTTTTTGATACATCATGTAGGCCCACTGATTTGATCACCACCAAGTCCTATCTTACCTTGGTGTAAAGGTCAATAGTTACTAATTAGGACCACAAGGCTATGCTACCTCAACTTCCTCCCAAATATTTTAATAGTGTTTTAAGTCATGGTTGAGGGACACTTCATCAAACTTTATATTTGTATATTTACTAGACCGTACAATAAAATATATAGAGAGGAGAAGTGGAAACTTTGAAGGAAAATCCATTGCTATATACTATTATTATATCTCTTTGTAGCTATGTGGATTCTTGGTTTAAAAATGTATTTTGAATTGGATTTTACATTTGCTAATTCCATGATAATGCAATTGCCCTTAACTTGGCCAATTACATATATTGCCTCTTGAATTCACTTGCTTTGTTGAATTGAATGTAGGAAGATAATTCATGTGGATTAATGGATCCTATGGATTTGGTTCATTTTTTTATTTTATCTATTTTAATATTTTGAATTTTCTTTGTGATGCATCATGTTTTTTTGAATCACACTACCATGTGGTTTTTCCTTCTTAGATATGAGTGTTTCATCATCCTTTTTATGAAATTTTTCATGTTCATGCTTCTCCTAGAAGAATTTGATTTTTATTTCCAAACCCTTACATAGTATTAGTGACACATGGTGAAATTTTGTCTCCCTAATGCCTCATGCTTCTTTCTTTACCTTGTTTTATGTTTATTACTGCCTTAAGCCCTTGGGATGATGACACTTTAAAAAATCTCATGATATCACTCTCCCCATTGGTATGATGTTTTATTTCATATTTGCACAAGATTAAAGTGAGTGGGATGATGACACTTATCATCATCCTAGTGATTTTCTTCCATCAAAGTGTCATACTCCTTTAATTATGCAAACTCTAGGTGAACAAGATGATGGCATATTTCATCATCCCAATACTCTAATTTCATAGAAGACTTAAAAAAATTTAGAATTATTTGATGACTGTGGGCTTACAATATTTGGAGATGTGGATGGATGTCACTACTTTGATTGTCTAATATTTCTCTACTTTTAAACTTTGATTTTATTAGTCATCAAGTAAGCAATATTATGACACCTAGCAACATCCTAGTGCACTACTACCTTGAAAGTATTTTAAACGTTTATAAGTTTTAAAATAGCCACATGTTAGTAGATTATTTCTATGTGGGACTTATTTCTCTAAAGATCAAAGTATAAAACTTTATCGAGTTTAAAAAATGACTAACATAAGTAGATACTAGTGAATCTATAGGAGATCTGATTTAGCATAAAATAACCAATGGACAAAAGTTCTAAGGAACTTGTGTGCCTAATATAAATTTTGAAAATTTGAATGTTGGCCAAAACCTATAGGAACCTACATAATTAGGAAAATTAAGAAATTCATTAATAGGTTAACCTGATTAAAATAAACAATGAAAACCTAGATATCTAGGCTAGTGGCAAAGCTTATTATCATTAAGGCAACTATTCCTAACGATAAAATCAAGCATAATAGCACTTGGGAAATCATATAATTTTTAATCTTGTGATAAACATCAATAAATTATTCACCCACCATAGATATTTCATTTCAAGTTGAAATGGGCCCCTACTCAATAAAAATTGTGAGTGGGGTATGCTGAGTGTAATAATAATCTTAAATGGACTTATCCTTGTTTTCTATGAAATTTTGATAAAAATAAATCTTCAAGTTTTTTTAACATTGATAAGGAATAATTAGGGATGATATAAAATGAATAAATATCCTCTTGAGGTAAACTTCAATGGAAACCTTTTAATATAAATCATCCATGTTTTGCCCAATGTGCAAATTAATGTATATATTATTTCAAATTAGTATCCAGATCCCCATGACCATTTAAGGAAGAGAACATAGGCATGCTAAAGTTTTAAGGATAAGGATATTCAAAATTATCTCAAGTAAGAGATTGATCCTCTAATATATTCTCTTCAAAAGTAGCCTTATGTGAATAAAATTACAACTTAAGGGTGTTTAATTGTTAAAGATTTACCATGGTGGTCATGATAGATAGCATATCACAAGGAAAGATTGGTAAATGGGTTGAATATTTTCTTAATGGTTATAAATTTCCATGAATATGAAACATAGGAACGATAGATTCTTTTCAACCCTCTAAAATAGGATCAACACATGGTTTAGAATTATTAAGTAATGGACAACATATCTCTAAGGAGGAAAGAATATAATTTTGAATATAATGAAGGTTTATATCATTAACATTTCAAGGTGATATTTTTTTTTATATTTTTTGAAATATAATATAAATAGAGGAAATAAATTCAACTATAAATACATGATATTTTCTATCATAAAATGTGAAGGATGGAGAAAAAACATTATCTACTTGATTCGCAATATTAAAAGAGGGAACACTTCATTATCATGATGTAGGCATCATCCCCCCTAAGGTGTATAATATCATCTTCACTTAAGGTACTAATACAAATTAAAATAATCATCTGTTTGCACATGTAACCCCTTAAATCAATGGGGAAAATCTTTATTTAGCTGATCTGCATTCATTTCAATGAAAGTGGGATTAATTATTTCGA
Organism: Torreya grandis; assembly: GCA_037957365.1. Taxonomy (NCBI): domain Eukaryota; kingdom Viridiplantae; phylum Streptophyta; class Pinopsida; order Cupressales; family Taxaceae; genus Torreya; species Torreya grandis. The sequence continues at coordinate 85,114 of JARHVA010010860.1, forward strand.
TGTGAATTTGATAGGCATTCCCTCCCATTTGATACCTAGTTATTTTGGCCTAATCCAAAATTTTTGGCTCTCTCACTCCATCTCTATGCTTCTAACACCCATGAGTGGTGACAAAGATGACTTAGAACCCACATCATGTAAATAGGTCTATGAGCAAAAGTAGGTCTAGAAGAAACTCAAGAAAGGGGTCTTGATGAAGTTTTTAGAATGCATTATTTTACATAATTCCATGGTTACTCGAGAATTCATCATGACATGTATAAAATGGAAGGTCACCATTCAAGGCATCACCATAAATGTCTTAGAGGAAATCATCGATGATGCCATAGGTATGTCCTGCATAGGAACTGAGGAATTTAAAGACTAGTCAAAGAAGTAAGAATCCCTACAATGACTCTTAAAAATGAACAACTTCATAGAGATAGACAAGAAAGAATTCCCTTGAGCTAACCTCTTACATTATTGGCCAAATATCTACCTTTATATCATGAGGTACATGAATATAGAAGGTTAGTATACATTAATTTTTTCATACCATTTATTATTCCTAAAAAATTCATTGGGTTTAAAATTAGTCTTCCATATTTCCTTACCAACTCCCTAGAAAGTAATATTCTACTCTACCAAGTAAACAATACAAATCCCATCCTCCATCAAGGTCTAATCCTCCTACTTATTAAATATGGTCGAGACCTTTTAGGTCAAAAGGTCCCCCTTGAGGGATATTATTTTGAGGAAGACTCCCAAGAGGACTCCCTAGTGGAGGACCCTATCGAGGGATCCCACCTACCTGCTAATTGCTCTACCCAAAATAGTTTATCTTAATCCCCCCTAATGACTTACCTTTCAAATTATTATTTATCCCAAAGCCTAATCCTATTGAAATTAGGAATCCTAAAAATTTATCTTGGAAAGGTAAGTACTTAGTGACAGAGGAATTGGAAAAGAACAAATAATTTCTAGAAAATTTCAACTCAAGGGTTCAATAGATAGGGTTTGGCCTAGCTAAACTTAACTAGGATTGAAATGATCTTCATCAAATGGCTAAGGTTACTATCTAGACCTTTGACCACTTTACTCAACCCCATAATCCATTATTATGAAATCTTTCAAGGTCCTTAAATCCCCCTAGGCTCTCCCAGAGGGGTCCCCCCTAAATATACTCCTTTGTAGGTTAAAGGTATGAAACAACCCAAAATGATCTTCCTCAAAGAAGTAGTTGAAGGCATTAATAATCATACTCATGCCAAGGTTCCAAAAGACAAACCCATCATCTCAAAAAAATACACTACTAATACTGAAGATACTCAAGACGGACCTTAATCCTAGATCAATTTTAGTTTTATATTTCCTTTTTTCATTCTAAGTACTAGTTTTTCTAGTTTTGTCCTCTCAGCCTTGGTTGGCCTGTTAAAACTATTATAATGCACTCTCATAGTTCCAAGTTCTTGTAAAATCTATTTTTAACCCTATGAAATAAAAAAATATTAAAATATGGAAAGAATCAATTGTCATTTTCATTTTTACTTTCCAAATGAGGGAGATAAAATGAAATGCCACTTTTTATTTTTAATATGTCATTATCATGTGAGAAATAGACATTTAATTTAACCTTATCCTTCCTATTACGTAATGCAATTTTGATTTTATTTGAGCTATATTAATTTATTTTTTAAAGGGATGACTCAAATATACATTTAAAATTAACTATATTTTTAAAACTTGGTACTTTTACATGCATTTCAATTTTTCCATTCAAGTAAGATACGACAGGAAGTAGTGCATACATGTTGGTCTTTACAAACTAAAGAAAGACAAGTCATTTAATTATTTTAATTTGAGTGATCTAAAGAAGGAAACATATTTTAAACACTAGAATCATTTTATAAAGAAGAGACACATTCATATTTTTCAACATTGGCTTAATTAGAAATGGATGAAGAGGATTAAATATTTTTAATATTGGCATCCTTTTTGAAAATAAGGCACACATTCAATTTTTTCAACATTTTCATAATTGGAAATATAATAAAAGAGTTAAATGTTTGGTACATGTAGATAATGTATGCATGAAACATTTTGACTTTCAACATCATGAGTGCTAAAGTCTTACATATCCATTGTATCATCTGTATGTGAGGGACTAACAAAATTGATCTTTTTAACCTTTTAGGACTTTCATCATTAGAAATAGAAGACATATGAGAACTAGGATCCTCATACTAAGATACAAGATGAGTAAAATCACACTAATAACCATATGAAAAAATGATATGATTATTGACATGTTCATTTATACATTCATTTTCATCATTAGTTATTTAATTATCATTAATTATAGGCAAAGTAAGGTTTTGGTGTTAGATTTTTATATGCCATGAGATCCTCATATGGAATGCATTGATAATCAAGAACATTAAACAATCTATCCAAAGGAGGGGTATTTTCATGGACTTTAAAGAGAGAACCCATAAAGACTCTAATTTTGGAGACAATCACGAAGCAAATAAGAACAATGTATAAATCAAATGTATGAATAATCATTCTTTAAGTTATGAAAATTCAATAAATCATATTTTAAAAATAAATACATGAATTTAAAAAACAAATGTAGAAGGAGAAAAAGGAAAAATTGCATACAAACTAGGGTTTGGTTTAAAATAAAAAGGACTGGTTCACTTGAATGTTTTGTGCTACTTGGGTTTTATATAAAAACACACTAAGTAATTAAAATTCTTTAAATGTAATATGAAAATATTTATAATTCAATAATATATGCCAAATTATGGAAATGTACCTATTTACATGTCTAATAAATATAATAATACACTAGGAAATAAAGGGGTAAAGGGATGTATCTTATTTCATGTTCAATTTTAGATAATGATAATTATCTATAATAACTTCATGATAGTGAACAAGCTCTAGGATTTTCTCACTCCAAACATTGACTATTTTTTCCTTTTAGACCCTTGCGTTAGGTTCTTAACACTAGCACGGACATGCATGTTTAGGTTCACTACAAGTGTTAAGTTTAGAATATATACATTAATGAACCCAAATATCTATTGAAGCTACACTATCACTTATATATTTATTTTTTCTTTCATAATTTGTTAGAGTATGCATTGAGTCTGGCCTATAATTAAAATGTAGGATCTCTTGTCCTTAGACTTCTACAACTTTGGTAAAAATTATATATCATGTGAGTCATTCTAACCCTACCAAATCTTACTATTTTTAATTACTACCTACATATTAAATGCTCATAATAAGGCCTCAGACTTGAATGTAGTTCTCACTCTTAACTATGTGTGGAATGGTGATATAGAAACTATATGATCCTTTTCTTATTATAAAACCTTAATATAAGTAATGAAAATGTAAATTGATATTTTTAATGCTTCATAATTTTAGTTCCAATAATATGTTATAATTTTATAAATTTGAATATAAAGTGTTTTTATATTTTTGAAACTTGCTTGGTAATGCTTGATTATATGAACTAAACCATAAGTTTGTATATATAAGGATCTATTGATTTTGAGTTAGGACTTAGTGTCACACAAAAATATGAAAATAAAATAAACATATGGGATAAATAAAATGGTCATAATGAAAAAAGTATGGAAAATACTAAAAAGATAAATCAAAACACCTGTGTCATTGTTTGACACTGATGTCGATGTAGGAATCTAAACTTGACACATGTTTTTAAAGGGTTAAAACATAGATATAAAAAAAACACAATTTGGTATCCCTGACATACATTAATAAAATGTAATTTGACAACATATAGGCTTGAAGGGGTAGATAAGTTAAGTGAAATAAGACGGAACCAAAGAGATTTAAATGAGACTACATAAATAGATATATAAATTTATGTCAAAATACCTACACATTTAAAAGCTATGAAAATATACTGTGAAACTATGCCTATACCAAATATGGGTATATACATGCCCAAGATTGATATAGATTATTCAAAACAATGTTAAATTTATCCATATAGGACTACCTCAACTAGCCTCAATATAATTTTGTCTCAACCATTTAATCTTGTTTTACATCTGTATCTATGTAACTAAACCAACCATGGTAAATATAGTATATTTTATGATAACTATATATACTTATCCTTTACTAATTACATCAACCAGGATTGATATTAATTGTGTAGCTACATAAACCATGGTAGATATAGTACATTTTTATCACTGTTTATGCTTAACATTTACTTAATACATTGACCAAGATTGATATAGTATATTTTAGTTTATATGGTTCATTAACATTTATTTTATAAACTAGTATATTGTGTCAAGTTGATATTGTTCATTTGCTGTAATCAATGACATATTCTATCAATTTTTCACTCTAATTAACATCATGAAATCATTTATTACAATATTTATTAATAGTCTTAACCCATTTATATTTTACATGGGTTTATATTTCCTACCTACTTTGTCTACCAATGAAGACCACACACACTTCATGGTGTAGTGACTCCAAAAAACCATCTAGATCTATTGAATATAACATGGTTCAAATAACTCAAAATGATGATCTAGGATGATTTCAGTATCTTCAAGAACCTTGTTGAAAATACTATTTTTACCTCTAATATGAATGATGCTTTATCCAAACTTCCCTACTCCATTATTGAAACAATTGATACTAACTTAAAAATACCCCTCTAGACAATCCTCCTATCACTATTATTTGGAATTATCCTCCTACCAATACTAGGACTCTACCAGCTACTAATAATCAAAATCCACCTATTAATACAACTTAAATTCTTGTAAAACTAGTTATACAAAATAAATGTTATGCAATTAACTAATAGCTCAAAAAATATCCAAAATCCAAAATCATATCCTAAAAATGGAAAGTCCAATTCCCATAATCATGACTTAATATAATCAAAAAAAATTCCCCTCCTCTTCAGTATAGCAATGGGAATATCATCCCTCAACCTCTCATGCATAAAAAATGCTTCAACATCTTCAAAATGAACCTTTAACTCTATTTTTTGTATCTATAGATATTAGAAACATTTATCCAACTATTGTAAATAATGGGACTAAAGACTCAACTATCTTCCTTAAATATTTTGGTAATATGTACAAGGAATGAGTCTAAAATAATACTTTTGATACTACTATAATTCTTTTCAAAACATTTATGGGATATTCTTTATTATGTTATAATCAACTCCTTCAACATTCCATTTTACAATAAGAATATTTAGTCAACACTCCAGTTAAGGAATTTTAATGCATTGATCTTCTTAAAAATATCCTTAGCCATTTCATCAATGTTAGACAAAAACTTAATGAATCCACTCATACCTTCCCTAAATGATTTAAATCATTAGTTGTGAAGTAAATCATCACACAAGTGATGATAATATTTTCAAACTCTCTATAATTTCCCTTAAAACTTCTCTTCAATACAAGGTTTGGATTCTCCCTCCCAAAACATTAGAATATGTTTTTGATCAATCCAAAAGACAATATTTTCTCATGGCTCAATTTTAACCTTCTCATTATCTCATCAAGGATTGTCTACAAACATCAACTAACTAAATAACCATTACCAACTATAACTCTACACATCCTAAAACTAAAATAAAATAAAATAAATTTGATAGTCAAACTCTCTCCCACCAACTCTTGAACATGTCACAACTGAGTAAGTTATCACATCCAATAAACCTTTTATTCACACTAACATCACTACTCCATGGTATATCCTAAATTTTATTTGGTTCCATGTTGATATTGGTCAATATCGTTAGACATGTCATGCACTTAATTTTTTAGTTTCCTTTATGTTAGGAGATGATTTTGATCATGATTCCATCACCAAGACTCGTCATACTAGTTATAATAAAGCTTCTCAAAAGATATTTTTCTAGATATATAAAATATCAAAAATCTTCTTATAATCCCAATACACAACATCTAAATGAAAATGTTTGTGTTATTGATTATAGTTACATTAAATATTTTACTAATTATTATTATGTGAACATTACTAAATTTAATTATCATTTTAATCCCACTCATAAGGATTGCATCACCAAATGTAATAAGTCTTATACGAAGGAACAAATTCTTAAATATACCACAACTGCTCCTCTAGTATTTTTAGGATCAACCATTAGTGATGGGACATTTCCACAACTGGAACCTCAGCCTCATTCCTCCATCCCTAAATTTAATATTATCTATAAATTCCTATTACGGAATTAGTTATAAATTATCCTTATCATTTCAATTTCTTTACACATAAAATAAAAGTCATAGAAGAACCCCCATTTACTAATTTTGAGATATTTAATTTAACTTATGATGGTCCTCCACCCATAGAGGTTCAGACTATTGAAATGGTTTATTATTTAATGAAAACCACCATATAGTTCTATAGATATGATATGATTAATGATGAAATTATTTTTTGATCTAATTATCTACCCCATTTTATTAAAATTAGAATCAATAATAATTTATTAAAAAATTCTTGGTAGATAAAGGTTCAAGAATTAATATCACCTATCTTTGACTTATCCAATAAATAATATATTCCAAATAAAACCTAAATAAACTTTAATTTTTTGTCATGGATTTGATCAAACTAATCAAAAATTTCTTGGTTGTATTTGCCTCCCCTTCACGATTAGACCTAGAATAATTCAAACCAAACATATGGTCCTTGATATTCCTCTATCTTATAATTATCTTTTAAGACATCCATGGAATCATTGTGTGATATATATTTCATCTTATAGTAGTCAATTCATAAAATTTATCCATAATGGAAAACTTTATAATAATTAAGCATATCTAAACCCTTAGAGCATCCAACTTTCAAATCCTAAAGCTCAATACCACATTCCTAGAATTGCTCATTTTAATAGTCCTCATCTTCTTGAATTATTAAACATGCATTATGATGTAAATTTCATTATTTTAGATTATAAAAATGAATAACAAGGAAAAACTCAAAAAAATTTAAAATATTTTTAATACCACTCAATTACACCCTATATACAGGAATGGATCCCTCCTTCACTACTTACAAAAGATCATACCATTGCATTAATTTATGCTATTACTAATAGTCCTCCCCATGTAATCTATATGAATCGTATTTTTTGAGGGATTTAAATGATGTCTCCAAGGTGGCCAATGATATTGATGAGGTGTCATGTGTCCTAGAATGATAATAACAAAGTGTGATTTACTGTGCCTTATAGTTCCTACTTGGTTCTTAAATTTTTGACTATGTGAGGTGATTAGGTATGCATATGGTGATTTTAGGATGTGTAAAGGTCCTATCAGAGTCAAGGATTATTGGAGAGCTTGTGTACATGAGTAGAATTTACCTAGTTATTCATTATGTTCATCTAGGCATAGTTAGTTCTATGATAGATAAATATAAGGAGGAATATCGATTATGTAATATCTCACACATGTGAGGGTTTAAAGAGTTTCTCGATGTATGTATGGATTCTCCTATGTGATGAGATCACATGGTTTATGTTTTAGATCATGCAACTAACTATAACCAAAGTTATTAAGGTAAAAAGTTGGTCTCTCAAACAAAAGTGCACTAAATTCCAACACTTAGTAAATTTTCAAAGGTAGATATAATGGTACATGTTTCATCACATAAAAGATAAATGATGTAAAATGAATATAAAATAAACATAGTTATTTGTCAAAGTTCAAGAACTAGTTGAGTGTGTAGTTTTATAATAGCATATCTTGCATGTAAGAAGGTTTTAGTAATAAATGTTCATATGGGTTTGTTCACTATTATTCCTAATTTATATGATTTAAATTTTATAAAATGATATGGATCAAGGAAAAATATATGCCTATGCAAAGTTGGCCATCTAGGCAAATATCAATAATCCCCATACTTAGTCTATTTGTACAAAGTTAAATATGAGGACCAGATACATATCCAATGCTTCATAGGTGATTATATAGTGAAGATATATGGTTTTAATAAATTCAAATAATTCAAAGTGTTTTATTTATAATTAATTTAAAGTCCAATATATTTTTAGAAGATTGATGGAGCATGTTCATTCCAAGATGTTTAGAAGTAAGGAGATGAGGATAATTGTTCAAAGTTTAACATCAAGCATTGATAAATAAGGATATTATTATAATATATAAAAATGTATAGGTGTTCATAAAAATAGAGATCAATGGTGTGTATTGAGTGAGATGTTTTCAAAATTTCCAATGTTTAACATAGATAAAGATTAAGATACGTATAGGAAATCAACAGAGCGCATTAGGTCAAATAGTCAAGATGAAGATCCAATGATGAGTGATGAAATTTAAAGGTTTAGATAATTTAAGGAAGATAAAAAATCCATGTTTAATATGAGGGCTAAGAACATGAGATGAGAGTAGTGTGCTCGATTTTTAACTATGACCATTGGCATTTGAATATTTGAATATTGCAAAGGGAAAAACTAGTGATCTATATGTTATCCATAAATTTTGATCAAGGATGAATTATAAGGTGATATAAAAAAAATTTGAATATAAATACAAGTATCATCTATTAAACCTAGTTATAAGGTTTTAATATATGCACAATAAAATATATTGATCTCCAAAGTTTACAATGTGTATGACTATTTTCTACAAGTGACCTGAGAAGGATAATTGAGTTTGTGTTGATGATATCTAGATGTTTAATTATGAATTATATATTGTATAGTGTTGCATACTATGTAAGGATCATATATATATATATATATATATATATATATATATATATATATATATATATATATATATATATATATATATATATATATATATATATATATATATATATATATATATATATATATATATTAATTGGAGGTTTTAATGATCTATAATTTATATGAATAAGGACGTAGAAGTTGACTATGTTTATTAAATGCACTGGTAGTTTTTGTTACCATCTTGCAGGGGTAAGTTGAAGGTGTTATGAGTAAAGTTTAAAAATAAAATGAGAATTTATATGTTATATAATTATCTAAGGATTATTATAAGGAATTATTTATCATTATATTCCTTTGATCAGATATGGATAATCAAAATAGATTGATTGTATTTTGACAATATATGACTAGTCTAAGTGGTCATTTTATGTACATTATTTTGAGTTCTTAGAACATGTATTTATGTGTCTAAATCACATGGAGGTATATATGAGTTATTTAAGGGGTCTCCAATGTGATCTAATCATATGGATATGTGAAATATTTTAGTATTTGGTTTAGAAGTTTGAGACTATGTTTTTTGTATATTAAGACCTAAAGAGTTAGGAGACTTAATTGGTAGGATCAAGTGTGAATTTCATGTTCAAAATGGAATGGACCCATGTGGGAGTGATAAAGGGTATATTGGATATATTCTTGAATAATTTTTATAATATTAAGGTGTTCCAAGTAGTCTCACATGTAATGTGTGAGTATGAAGGTCTAATTGTCTTAGGTCTCACCAATACCTAATAGTGGTTTAAGGGTAATGACGCATTGGCCAAACTATGGAGCATGTGGTTATTAAATGTAACATGTATGATGACCTATTTCAAATGTATACATAGTTTTATAATTGTACTGGCTAACCAAGATGGGTTATACCAAGATCATGGTATAAGTACAAGGTCTATTTAGCTTATTTATTCTAGTTGTGTGAATGTAGAGCCAAGTAAAGGAGAGAACCTTTGAAAGAGAAGGTATAAGTAAATGAGGATCATTAAAGAGAAAAGAGGATTATACATGATTTTTTTATCAAGGTGATAAAGTTGATCACTTAGGTCATTGGACATAATAAGCCTAGAAGAGGCAAACTGAATGAGTATGCTCAAGAGGTTGTTTAAGAGAGTGTGTATGGTAAATGAAGACAAAGTGAAGGATGTGTGTGATCAATGTATGGGTTGAAGGGTAGGGAAGGTTTATTATGGTGTGTATGACCTATAAGTCACATTTATGATCTAATATTAGTGCTCTTTTAGGTTTGAATATTAAATGTGAGTAAAGAGTTGAATAGTGGAGTTAGCTACGAAATGTAGTATGTCCTATGTGATCTTTGTGTGTTGGTTCAAGAATGTAATGTTATTTGGAAAAAAAGAAATGTTAGATGAAAGAGTGAAGGTGAAGTGTGATAATAATAGGTAAATATTTAGGTATTAAAGACATCAGTTCAAAGGTGGACATGTTCATTTCAAAGGAGGGTATAAAGGACTTGATCTTCCATAGGGGTAGTTGCTCCTTGTGAAACAAGTGTTTCAATAAAGGCCTTTGGTTAGAGGTACTAAACCAAGTTTTAGTCCATAAGGACTTGACCAAAAGGTGTTCATAAAGACTTGATCATCTTCGGGTTAGGTTATCCTTATGGAATAATTGTTTAACTAAATCCTAGTCAAAATGACTTGATCAGTCTCTAGTTTGTAATAACTTATAGGACAAGTAGTCTAAGTGTTTGTAGGATTGAGAGTGTGTTTTATTCCCCAATATTATGCCATGTGTTATTTGATTGATCTTGAATTATATATCTTGGTAATTTATATTAATGATGTGTATGCCTTGTGAATGTATGTATTGAATGATTAAGAATTTGAAGGAATCAAAATTTAAATAAGATTATATAGGCTCTCTGATTCACCTCCCCTTTCAGTGATTATACCTCTAACAATTGGTATCAGAGTGGGTCCTTTGGAGTAATATTAGTATCTTGAAGGAGATCTTAAGTATGTACAAATATGGCCAAGTAATTAAATAAAGAGAATTGATAATGGAAGAATATGATCAAGGAACTTGAGGAACACATATGTACTTTGAAGAAAGAAGCTCAACGGGATGAAAAGGCTATCAATGACCTCAAGGTTCAGCTATAATATTTTAAGGAAAGTTTTTCAAAATAAAAAGACATCATGTATGATGAATAAGTGTTTTATGATAGTGAGGAATAATAAGTGGATCTAGTGGCTGAGCTCATATGGAGGAATCACAAGATGAGGTATGTGTTCAAAGATCTTGAAGCATATGTCAATTATCTTAAGGGAAGTTAGATAGGCAAGTTTGAGAGAGATGACAATAAGTATCAAGAATAGATCAAGTCTATTAAATTGAAAGCATATATGTTGAAACACATGGGAAACAAGGCCAAAGATGATGAAGAGAAGATTAGTATTATTGAAGGTTAGTTAAGGACTACAAGTGCGAATTTGAAAGAAATATAAGATGAGTACACTCTATTAAAGATTGAGATGAAGTCATTGAAGAGTGATCATAAAATTGTTTTAGTCAAGTTGGATAAGTTTGAAAATAAGCATGAACATATTGAGTATATTAAGGATATTTAAAGCTTTAAAATCAATGCAAAAAGGTTTGTTAGATGACCAAATGCTTCAAGATATGTTAATTTATTCCATCATCCTTGTTATATATGTAACAAGTGTGGTCATAGAGCAAAGGACTATAGAAGGAAGTTAGTCAAGTATGGACGTTCATGGATATTTGGAAGAAGGGGTAATTGGTCATGGAAAATTCATAACTTAGATCAATTTAGAGGTATAATTAATGATATTATTTGTTACAGTTGTAATATAGTACGACATATTACTAGATTTTGCAAAAATAGTTTGAAGAAACATTATGCTCTTAAAAGTTAATCAATGGTGTTGAGACCCAAGACTATGAAGGATAATATTTATCAAGGTGGATTGCTTACTACAACAAAGAAGGAATTAGATTTGAAGAAGATATAGGACCACCAAGATAAATTATCTTCTATCTAGATAGAAAAATAAGATCAAAATCATCATCAAGTAAAAGGTATGCATGATCTTATTTGTTTCAGTAGTTAGAGAGTTGGTTACATTACTAGGTATTGAAAGAATAAGTTGAATGAGTTCCTGAAGCAAAATAAGGTGTATGGAGTTCTTAGTGTGCAAAGAAGAGGTCACAAATGGGTATGGAAACATAAAACTATTAGAATATATCAAAAAAATACCAATGATGGTTTGTTTACCATGATATACATGGAGGAAGGTGAAGAGTTTTTTGTTGACAACATTTAGTGACAAATCTGAAGAAAAGAATGAAGTCAAAGATTCATTCCAAGTCAAGTAGGACTAAAAGACATATAATATTATGGAAATATGGGACTCTATAGATTTTTTGGATTTTTAATCTCTCTATGTCAAAGGGGTTGTCTATCTCTAAGCTTAAAGGAGACACTTTATAGAAAGAGGAAACATGGTGGATATTGGTTGTGTCTTGATTGATGTTTTAATGCAAATAAGTTCATGAAAAGATGTGTTGGATTAATATCAAACACTTTATTGATTGGTAGACCTATGTGTCAAGATGATATTTGGTTGATCAGTTTGAACTTAATTTTTGAAGAACTAGCCTAAAGGATGAAAGCTAGTGAATTGAGAGTATGATGTCTACAAACTCTAAGGTATGTGTTCATGATGCTAATGACTTAGTTATGGTATATGGAGCTAAGTGAACATGAGGTGAAGAATATGTAATGTTTTCATTAGCTGGTGACATGATTGTAATGCATAGTTAAGCCCAATTTTATTTTTATTTATCATGAAATAATGTTGGCAATGTGTATAAGGTCTACAAGTAGGGAATGGTAGTTTCGAGGTGTCTGATTAGGGATGATGTTGTGTCAAAGTATTATACTAAATAATAAATACTAAAAAAAATTTATATGGATGATGAGGAAAATGTGTTATCTTATATTTTATATCATGAAGAAGGTCTCTGAGTTCTATATATGACAAGTTGTGTATGCCAAAGAGTTAGGGGGAGCTAACTCAGATAGCTTGAGTGACTTGAGGAAATGTGCATAATGTGAGGGGGAGCATATGTGAGATGTTCTAGTCATGGTGGAGATTTGAATAAGTACACTATAGATGTGAAATCAAGTATGTTGATATGATGAGTTGACCAAACTAATTTAGTTTCTTTGACAATGTATTGAATCTTCTTGCATAAATAAAGGGGGAACTTTGTAATTGGTCAAATTCTAGGATCAAAAGATTATGTAGTTGGGTCTAAGAAATAAGGTATCGAGGTAATTATGTTGATTCGTCATTGCTGGAAATGGTCTAAATATACTCATAGAAAATGTGCCTAAGCTCAGATGACTTAGGGGGAGTCCCTCTAAATGTTTTCATGGTAAGTTCACATATTTTCTACTATTCATGTATGTTTCATAGAAGCTATGTATGATCAAGGAAGAGTGTTTCCATGGAGAATGTTTGAGAAGGTCAAGGTGAAAATAATTTTGATAAATGTTAAGTGGAGTCTATATCATCTCTTAGATATGGTATGTTCCTATTATTTGTCCTTGATGTCTTTTTAGGTCCATAAGATCAAACGTTTAGCCCACTTTGTCATTATGTCAAAGGGGGAAAAAGAACCCAAAGAGAGAGATAGAGTCTAAGCATAAGATTTGTCTTGGTGTTTGATATCAATGACAAATAGGGAGATTATTGAATGCTTGTCAATGATGTATCTAAGGTGACCAAAGATATTGATGAGGTGTCATGTGTGATAGAATAACAATAACAAAGTGTTCTTAAATGTGCCTCAAACTTCATGCATGGTTCTTTGGTGTTAGACTGAGTGAGGTGACTAGGGATGAGTATGGTGATTTGAGGATGTGCATGATGATTAGAGAGCTTCTATGCATCAGTGGAATTCACCTAGTTTTTCATTATGTTCATCTAGGCATAGTTGGCTTTGTGATAGATAAATCTAAGGAGGCATATTAATGACAGCATATCTCACATGTGTGAGGGTCACAAGAGCTACTCAATATATGTATGGATTCTCCTATATCAGAAGATCATGTGGTTCATGTTTTAGATCATGTGACTAAGCACAACCAAACTTTTTAAGGTGAAAAGTTAGTCCCTTAAATAAAATTATAGTAAGTTCTAACACTTAGTCAATTTGTAAAGGTAGATCTAACCGTTCACATTTTATCACATCAAATATTGATGGAATGAAAACAATATGAGCTCAACTTAGTTATTTATCTATGTTTTAGAATGAGTAAAGTGGGAAATTTTGTAATAGAATATGTTGCACATGAGAAGGTTTCAAGAAGAAATGGTCATATGGGTTTGTTCAGCATTATGCCTAGTTTATATGATGAAAATTTTAGAACATGAGATAGATTGAGGAAAAATATATTCCTATTCAAATTTGGCCTTCTAGGTAGATATCAATGGTCCCTATACTTAGTCTATGTTGCATATAGTTAAAGTTAAGGACTAGATGTAGATCCAATGGTTGATGGGTGATCATATAGTGAAGATATATAGTGCACATTAAGTCAAAGAGGTCAAATTATTTGATGTTTAATTAATTTAAATTCTAAGCTATTTGTATAAGATTGATGGAACATGTTCATTCCAAGATGTCTAGAAGTAGTGAGATGAGGACAAGTTTTTTAATTTTAACATCAAGAAGAGATAAAGACTGGTCTTATTATAAGATTTAATAGTGATTAGGTGTTCATATAGATAGAGATCAATGGTTCATATTGAGTGATATGTTTTCAAACTTTCCAATGTTGAACATAGATAAAGATCGAGCTACATACAAGAAACTGATTGAGTGGATTAAGTCAAATAGTCAAGATGAAGATATAATGATGAGAGATAAAAGGTAAATGTCACTCTAATTCAAGGAAGATTGATGATGCATTTTCAATCTAAGTAGAGAGGACTGAGATGAGGGTAGTGTGATCGATGTTTAACTATGATTGCTGGCATTTAAATATTTGAATTTTACCAATGAAAAACTAGTTAATGTATTTTGTCCATAAATTTTGATCCAAGATGAATTCAAAGGTGATACAAAAATCATATGTTAATTAAAATCCATTTTTCATCTATTGAACCTAGTTATAAGGTTTGATTGTATGTAGATTCAATGATATGAGCTCCAAAGTTGACTATGTTCTACATATGACCCGAGAAGGATAATTGAGTTCATGTTGATTATAAATGGATGTTTCATGATGAATTAGCTATTGGAGAGTGTTTTATAATCCTCAAGGATCATATTTTTGGTAATTATAGGTTTTATTGATCTATATTATGTATGAATAAAGTCATATAAGTTGACTATTTTTATTGAATGTAGTGGTAGTTTTTATGACCATCTTGTAGAGGTAAGTTGAAGATGTTCTAAGCAGAGTTGAAGTGTAGATGTTATATAAGTATCTAAGTCTTATTAGAAGTCATTTTTTTTTATGATAATTCTTTGATCAGATATGGAGAGTCAAAATAACTTGACTATATTTTGACTGTATATGGCTTGTCTGAGTGGTGATTTTATATCCATTGTTTTGAGTTTTTATAACATGTGTTGATGTTTATATAGCACATGGGGGTATATTTTTGGTAATATAGGGTTCACCCATGTGATATAATCATATTTATATGTGAAATATTTTAGTATTTCGTTTAAATGTTTGAGATTATGTTTTCTATGTATGAAGACCTAAAATCTAGAAGACCTAATTTGTAGGTCCAAGTGTGGAGTTGGTGTTACATATGGCATGAAATCATATGGGAGAGATAAAAGGGATATTATAGATATTTTTGATATGTTTTAATCATTGGTAAATGATTAAGGTGGTCCAATTTTTATCACATGTAATGTGTGACTATGAAGAACTAATGGTGTTGGGTCTCACCAAAACCTAATGGTGGTTTATGGGTAATGAGGCATTGGCCAACTGTGGGGTATGTGGTTTTTACATGTAAAAGGTGTAAAATGTATGGTAATAATCTTATATGACCAATATGGGTTTTACCAAAAACATGGTATAAGTACAAGGCCTATTTGGCTTATTTGTTCTAGTTGTGTGAATGTGGAGCCAAGTGAAGGAGAAAAACTTTGAAATAGAAGGTACAAGTTAGTGACAATCAAAAGAGAGAGAAGATTATAAAAAATTCTTATCTAATGAAGGTGATTAAGTTAATAACATATGTCATTGGACCTAATAACCCTAGAAGAGGCAGAATGAGTGAGTATCCTCAAGAGGCTATTTGAGAGAGTGTGCATGGTGAGCAAAAACAAGGTGAACATTGTGTGTGCCTAGTTAATGGGTTAAAGGGTAGATAAGTTTGATGATGATATGTAGGAATTATAGGTCATATTTTTTATTTCATAATAGTGATCTTATAGGTTTGAATATCTAGTGTGAGTAAATAGTTGAAGAGTGGGGTTAGTTGGGATATATAATGTGTCCTAATTGATCTTTGTGTGTTGGCCCAAGTATGTAATTTATTTTAGATAATAGGGAGTATTGAATGAAACATTTAAGGTGAAGTATGAAAATAATAGGTACATCATTAGGTTTTGAAGACATCATTTTGAAGTTGGATGTGTTCATTTCAAATGAGGATCTAAAGGACTTGATTTTCCTTAAGAATAGTTTCTATTTTCGAAATAGGTGTTTCAATAATGGGCTTTGGTTAGAGGTACTTGACAAAGGTTTTAGGTCAAAAGGACTTGACCAATAGGTTTTCATAATGACTTGATCATCTTAGGGGTAGGTTCTCTTTTTGGAATAGATGTTTCACTAAATCCTAGTCAAAAGGACTTGATCAATCTCTTATTTGTAATATCTTATAGAATAAGTAGTCCAAGTGTTTTTAGGCTTGACAGTGGGTTTTATTCCTCAAGAGGGTTTCCCATGTATGTCATGTGTTTGATATTACATTATATTTACTATTCATTGATATGAATGATGCGTATGCCTCATGAATCTATGTATTGAATGATTAAGAGATTGAAGGAATTGGAATTGAAATTAGATTATCTAGGTTCACTAATTCATCCACTTAGTGATTCTACCTCTAACACCTATTAAATATAAGGTTATTTCACTTGTAATGAATGAGGGGTATCCAAACTCTTTCAATATACTTTATCTATGTCTCCTTATAATTTTCGTAAAATAAGTGTATTCACTATCAATATCCCTATTGAAAATGATACATGTAGTATTTATCCATATTATGACGATGGCTACATTATGTCTCAAGCCCAATCACAATATTTGGATGTAGTGCATTACAAAAATACATTAGCTAAAATACATGCCTTTAATTTTGTTGTTCATGTCATTCATATATCATATGATATTGAATAATAACCTATGGGTTATGTACCCCCTACTAATCCACCCTTGATATATACTTCATGGGTTATATAATAAAATTTTAAGACTACCACATATGACATTATTGATCAACTCAATACATTTCAACCCATTTTTTAGATAATAGTGTGATTGATTAGATTGATATTGCTCAAATTATTTCTCATATTTTCAACTATGTTAACCAACCTAACATAGTTAAATCATTATTCTTTGACTATATAAGCCACGCCCAAGACTTGGATTATACAATTATTTCCATTCATCCCCCCTAATAGCTTATATTCACCAATTCAATATAGTTGATCATGTTCCTATTATTTATATATATATCAAAATTTCACCTAACATTAATACAAAAAAAATCATTGATTACCTTGATACAATATAATAATAATCTATACCTTTTACTTAATCTCCCATATTTTCCTTAGATGTTAAGGCACTACCATCAGACAAATACACTCTATGTCTGATAACAAAGGTAGTCAAATTTTTGGATCTTGAAATAGATGTTGAATACTAAGGACCTTTGCCTATGCTTCCAAATGATGAATCTCTATTATAATTAATCCATGTTAGAGAGCCTTCACTTCCACACCAACATCACAAGCTTAGCCATTTTTATAAAAAGGTTCCTTATTTAAATAATTTTATTGCTAGTATTGATCCCAACACATATCCTATGTCTAAGATTCATCTAGTGCCATATCATTTACAATATGGAAATTTCATGCTTATTGAAGAAATAGTTGCAATAAACTATGGTACCATGGACATTCTTCGACCCATTCTAGTCTCTAAATAATTTCAACTTGAAGAACATGATCAATATAGACTTTTTTAAATAAAAATGGTGAATCCTTTTCTTAGTCATATTAATACATGTTTGTATTGATCCTTGTATTTTGGTCGATAAAATCATAACCTATCCTAATGTAGAACCTATGCATCAAAATAAACATAAATTCCCTTGCTAGATTTTTACCATGTCACAAGGAAATCATCGAGCTTCTAGATGCTAAGTTAGTCAAACCTATATATTACATGGAATGGGTTTATAACATTGTTTTCATCTTCAAGAAAATCACTATGGTCATTCATATATTATAATAATTTTGTAATGTTAACTTATCATGTCCTAAAGTCAAATTTACTTTACCATAAATCAATTTCATTATTGATTCTATTACCGATTATGAAATGTTATCTCTCATGGATAATTTTTTAGGATAAATATATTCATATTTATCATAAAGATAAACATAAAAATACTTTTAAAACTGAATGGGGAAATTTTTATTATGTTAAAATTCCATTAGGCCTCAAAAAAGTTGGAGTTAATTATCAACACATAATGACCCATATTTTTCATGACCTCATCCATAAAATAGTTGAAACTTATGTGAATGATATTATTTCCAATCCAAGCATTGTGAAAATCTTATTCATGACCTTGCTATCATTTTGATTGACTCATTAAATACAAAGTTAGACTTCATCCTTATAAATGTGTTTTATTTGTCACTTCTAGAAAAATATTAGGATTTATAGTCTCCTTTAGAGGTATTAATATTGTACACTTCATCTACCCCTATATTAGTTGGGGAAATGTCTGCTCAACAAGATGAAACAAGCCAATAACACATCATATATTACATCACTCATTATTCAATAGATTATGAAACATGTTACGCAAAGGTTAAATATTAATTCTTGTTATCTATTTTTATACCAAATATATTAAACATTATATCCTTTATCAGACTACTTATGTTATTGTGCATTCTAGTCCATTTCACCATTTATTCTCCAGATATTTATTACCTAGAGATAGAATTGGAAAATGGATGGTTCTCTTAATAGAATTTGAGTTAAGAACTGTCACACAAAAATTAGTTAACGGCCAAGTGATTTTTGTTAAATTTTTTTTGTACCTACACTAGATACTAATCACCTCTAAGATATTCTCCATGATTAATAAATTCTTTAGATCAAAATATTTTATCAAGCTATTTATCTAAAATATTATTTATATAATTTAATCATTGATTTTTAGGGATAATCCATTTAGTACCCTAAAATATCCACATCTAAATCTAAATCTAAAGTCATCATATAAGAATTACCCAAAGTTACAATCAACTTGTATGAATAAACTTAGACACTATATTTTTATGGTGCCAAATGTCTTCAAGGAGCTACATCAAGTTGTGTCTTAGTTGACCCCTATAATAAAATAATACCTTTAGATTTTTTATTAACCTTAAAGTCACTAATATCATGGATGAATATGAAGCTCTCATATTAGGGATGTAAGTGACCTTAAATTTATACATCCCATATTTACATGCATTAGGAGGTTCACAACTCATATGTCATCAAGTCAATAGTGATTATCAATGAAAAAGTGAAAATATAATTATATATCATCAATAGTCTACCACTCTTACCAAATAATTCACATAATTTGATATTGAATTAATCCCATGAGAATAAAATGATATAACTAACTCTCTTTATTCATCAACTTCTCTCTTACACCCTCATCAAATATTTTATGATTCATAATTTCTAATTCACGTGAGTAAGTTACCCTCTAATTTACAATCCAAGAATGATACCTTATCTAACACATTGAGGATATCACTACTTGAAAAATCTTGTGGTATAATATATTCATAAAATTAATTTATCATCATATTTATCCTCCAAAGTTTTATTCTCATGAAAAGACTCAAATATTTAAGCAAGCATAAAAATACATACTTTGATATGATATCATTTATTATCAAAATGTCTAAGGTAGGTTGATTCATTATGCCACTCAAGATGAAGTTCCTAACCTTATTGAGAAAACACATGGAGGGAATTTGTAGTGGTAATTGTAGTGGACATGTTTCATCCCATAAATGCATATGCATGGGATATTTTTGGCCTACTCTTAAAAATATACCATTAAATTCACTAAAAAGTTTAATCTTTGATAAATTCATGATGATCTCATTCATTCTCCTCTATTTTAAATCCAAACACTAGATTATCCTTACACATTTTATAGGTGGGGATTATATCTCATTGGAAAATTACCTAGATCACATGATGTCCATGTCTTCATCATTAATGCCACCAAATATTTACCAAGTGGGTTAAAGCCATGCCTCTTGTAAATTTTATTGGCATAAATATTTAAAAAAATGTTCTTATTAAAATTATAGGTTGATTTGTAATTCCTCACATCATGTTTTATGAAAATGGTGTGAATTTTAAAATCAAATACATGAAACAACTATGTGGAAAAATTAAAATCACAAAAAAAAATTCCACACCATATCATACTTAGTTTAATTATCAAGTTTAATCCACCCAAAAAAACTTAATAGGATATTTAAAACACAATTAAATATTATCTCTTTAATTTACATCTCATTTTTTATTATATATTTTGGTCTTATTGTACTAGTATTCATACTGCCACTAGGGCAAATCCATTCTCAGTAGTGTATGGTTCTAAATTTGTCTTACCACTAGAATTTTAGTTACCTTATGAAATTATTTTCATGACATCATTCATAATGAATATCTTTGCGAATTATGTATTCATGCCTTAAATTTCCTTGACGAGAAGCATATGGGTGCATTACAACATAATCACCAATATAAAGCTCGTATTGCTAAATAATATAATAAAATTTTCAAAGTTCATACTTTAAATTTTGGATACATAGTATTTAATTTAGATTTGACACATGATAAATATGGCAAGTATAATCAAAATTGGTGGGGTCCTTACTTACTCAAATATATTCTTGGACCTAGTACTTATAGATTTAAAAATATTGAAGGGCACATCTTCAAAGAACTAACCAATGCTCAATTTTTAAATAAATTCTTTGCTTAATTACATATTATTTCTATATTTCTCTCATAGTATACTTTAATTTATTTTTTGTACTTATTCTTATATATACTCTAGAGATAACATTTCTTTCAAGTTTTAATTAGACTTTCTATTGTGTAGCATAGCATCTTCTTCACTTCTTTACACACCTCTAAGTTTATATTTTAAAAAATATCCTTAGTTTTTATTTTAATCCTTTGGATTATTTAAAAAAAAATTAACACCATTTAGTTTTTAATTTATGAGTTTTCATCATAAGACCCCAGATATGATCCAACTATCCCTCATAATTACCCTTTAAAAAAAATCAACCTTAAGAGTCTTTTTCAAGTCAATAGTTCTTTTCTATCACTTTATCTACCCTTTAGTTTATATATGTTACTTATGCCTCCTAACTCTTCACTTTTTGAGTTACACAGTAAGACATTAATTAAGGCCCTCCTTAAAAACACATATCATTTAATTTATCTTTATATATTGATATTTTTCCCTACCTTAAATACATGTTTTCCCTAAATTATAAGGTAATGGTAAAGAGTCATGTTCTCCTAAACTTAGAGTCAGTCATATTATTTTATGGTAAAAATATAAGATCATATTATCATGTGACCATTCACATATACTATTTATCATGATTATGATTCAATTCCTACCTATTATTTCACCATATCCATTAATTTTTTTTTTTGCAATTTATGGAAACCCAATCATTCATTTCTCATCTCAATCATCTCCCCTAATCAACTTCACTTTGGGCATACCAAGGTCAGTTTCAATATTTCACTCTCTTATAACATGTAATTGTAAAACTATTATACACCATGATATTTATGTTCTCTTATATATACAGCAAGATTAGGTTCTCCTATGATAGTCATTTCTAGTACCCATTCTTCATTTTCTGAATCTTTATGGAGGAGGAACACAAAAAACTATAAAAATTAAAAGGCACATCATAGAAACAAAAGTCAATTATAAAAAGTAAATTATAATCTTAAAATTTATAAAACACCAAAATATATGATATTTATATACCACACCCCTTATCCTAATCAATGCTTAAACTCCATAGTTGGCCTCATAATAGAGCCAAGCTCCATTGGGGTGTGATAGTTAGGCAGACTAGGTTAACATATCTCATTATCATATATATTCATAGTGACACCTAATTTATCACACATGTATCTAATATTTTTAGTAGGTTGATGAATCTATAAGGATTCTTAAGGAATTGGGAACATGTTGTGGGAAGGTTTATCCATTTTAATTTTCATGCATACCAGCCATCATGGGATGATAATTATCACTAGTTATACCAAACTTATTTTGTTCAGTCTAGTTCACTAAAGGTCATTGATGTCAAAAGTATCTTAGTCTTACCAATATTTTGTGTCTTATTTCAAATAAATACTAAAATTTTACCTTAACATTACCCTCTCTCCCCCAACACCATTTGATTTCCCCTTTGATAGGTGAGCTTATTTCTAAATATTTTCCCAACTTATACACTTCCTATTCTCCATTTATTTTATGACATGTTTAGAATATGATGTTATTAATTTATCTATCATTAGAATAGAAGTTACATCTTTGATTTATTGTTATATATTCTCTTTGTTATTACCTTATCTTTCTTATATCTCCCTTAGTATTATTGGGAATTTGAGTTTTCTATTCACCTTTTTATGGGCCATTTTGTCTTGTTTCTCTAGTTATCTCATGTTTTTCCATCTTTCATTGAGTAAGTATTGTTACTTATCTTCCACTGATGTTTATTATATTATCATGTTTCATAAATCCTTAAATTTGATATAAGGTTTTACTTTTATTACTATGGATTTCATGATTGGGTCTTTTAGTAATTAGTAGCCTTTATTTTTAGGTTACTGGATTTTCCTTCTTTTGTCATTTATCTTAGAATTTTGGTCCTAACTTGGACTTTGTCATCCTAGTTTACCAATTTTTTAATTACTTAATATTTTGATGAAAATTTTCATTTACATTGATTTTCCTATGATAGTTTATTTTGATATCTAGCCTTGTATCTCTAGGGTTTGTCCAATGTCGGTATTCTACCCTCCTTGAGAAAGAATACAAATACAACACATTATCACTAAAAGATAAATGTAAGTCAAAGAATATATATGGTATTTATTATCACTTAGATTTTCACCCTTTTAGGAGATGTCTCATCTCTCCTCATCCAAGTGGCATAATTAAAACACCTCTAGGCTATGGGTGAACCCAAGATTGAGGTGAATCTATAGATAGGTCTAACTCCCTTGATGTAACACTTTTGGATCACTACTACACCTATGTTTTCAAAGGAAAATTGAGATATAATTAAAACTAAATAATCCTAAAGGTGGTGATACACCATGTTAATTGATGACTACCAACCAACTACATGTCACATATGAGACCAAGAGACTAACTAAACATACACTTCTCTAACCTAAATATTCTCACATTAGTATTTCATTATGAGGTTTTGATGAATGTTTAGGATAGGAGGATTAAACATGAGGCCTAAAATGGAAATATTTTAATATACTAACTCACTCAACCTTTACACTTAATATAACACTTCACATGACCTATAATAAGAAGCTTTCAAGCTACAAATAGGTGTGAGAATGAGACAACAATGCTAAAGAAACAATAGTCATCACTAATAAAGATCAATAATTCAAGTTAACACACTATGAATAGTCATATAAGAGGTAAAACTAGTTGTCTTTATTGATCCATGGTATGTAAATGAGAAGGGCTTCAACATACTCGGATGGAGCATATTTTGCAAAGGCCAAAATGGTTAATTCTTATAGAAATTGAGAGAAAGAGGAGAAGATATAAGTCCAAAGGTCACAATGAAAATTTTAAAGATAAAAAAATGAGTTACATGTTCATGATAATATAATGTGAAACTGATCATGAAAATTCAAGAAGCACAAGTGTCACCCCAAGTCATAAAACTCTTGAAATGTGGTGTAGGAGTTTTCATCCTACACAAGAAACTACCTTCACCATTCACCCCTATTTTAACATCCCAAAATTTATTAGGGATATATATAATGATTTTAATGAGATGGAATGGTTGAAAACATGATTATCCATGCATTTGTTTCATTCTTAATCATCTAAAATCTCCTAGAAGTGAGCCATCATGACCTATAGTCAAAGAAAACTCATTTTTCACACACCTTACACACTTAGCCTCAAATTTTGATTTATTTTTCCATTAAAATAAATAAATTTGATTTATTACACTTTTTAAACCCTCTATGGACTTAGAGTCATTACGAATACTTTAAAAATAGTCCCACTTGAAGTTTTCACCCTTCTCACTATCACGTTCACTACACTAGTTATGACTAGTTGAGATGAAGCTATTTATTAAGGAAATTGGGAGTTATTTTTAAGTAATAAATTTTCATGGGTAATTATCTTAATTATCAATACTCTTCTCCATATTATTTTCATATTTAGACTCCTTCTAGAACCTATAAAACACATAAAGCTATTAAAAAAAAATTCCATGTGCTATACTCCATCCATGTAATTCCATACAGTCCAATAGGATGAGGATTATACCTAAAGTTTATCCAACAACATAAGATAATTGTTTTGGTCAAACTATGCTAGTTGGGTTCACTAACTACTCCATCTCCTCAAACTAGTCACTAGCAAGGGTTTTGGTGAGTTTATGAATGTTTTACCCTCTTAAAATTTGTTCACAAAAAGTTCACATTAGAATATAAACTCAATACCACAAAATTTTATTTAGGATCATATGTAACTCATCATATCCCCTTTATTATCCATTCAGATTAGCTAAGTAGATATGGTCTTCCAACTTTATCCACTTGAACTATTTTCTCCATTTCCTATAGGCTTGAATTGGTCATAAGACAAAATGGATTTTTTTGTGACTTTTATGCATTAAAAAATATTTAAAAAACTTTAAATCACCTAATAAACATTTCCAAATTATTTATAACTCTCCTCTCATGGTAGAAGTGAAATTGTCTCTCCATTTGGATTTTAGGCCTAACCAAAAGTAACATACCCAACTGCAACTTTGGTGTTTTAGACCATCCTATTGGGTTATCTAAATATTAATAAGTATTATAATGTTTTTTTATATGTAATATAACTTATCATACATCTTATAAAAGTTATTTTATCTCCTATTTTATCCTTTAACCCTACTTTCTAAAACCTACCAGTTTGTGCATAAAGGGACCCTCTGTCTAAGATAAAATAGAGGTTAATTCCCCTATTTACTTAGAAAGTTTAAATTTTTGATAGGATTATAAAAGTTATGGATACCATATGAACTATATTTTATCCTTTTATAAATTCATTTTACCTCTAAACTCCTTCAAAATCCAAGATAGGCTCTTAGAAAAGGACTATGTGCAGAGTTTCAAGATGTGGACCGTGCCTTGCTTGTTAATAGATCCTTATATATTATATATCAATCATGAGAGATAAATGATACCATAATGTAAATAATTAATATATTTAAATATTAATTTATCCCTCCAACCTATCATGTACCCTTCACATACCTTGACTTAGTCAAGATTGAGTATAATTTTTTGACTGTGTTGGCTTCAAAGCATCATACCTATATGTGTCCTACATGGTATGGCTTGAATTTAATTATTAAATATAAATATATAATTCCTTATATTAATTTTATTTTTATTTTACCCATTTGTCTCATATTAATCTACTACTAATGCTTATACTATCAAACTAGCTCACTACTATTACAATCAAACACAGTCAATTATGTTGGGGTAAATATGATCTTGTAGGTGAAGATAATTATTATAATAGGTTATAAATAATATTGGGATAATTTTATGCATTTTAAATCATCTTCCACTGTCCAAATTTTATATTTCCATTCCTAATCCCAACCATGGATGATGTGGTAATTTGATCCTTAGCTATAGGTGTATGGTCTATATGTAAGGCAATTGTAGGTGTTTATATGATCAAAACTCAAAATAAAAAAATATCCTAATGGTATTTATTCCCAAAAAGTTCCAAATCATTCTCTAAGGTTAATAAACTCTAGGTTCACAATAAATAAACACCTTCTCAAACTTTCACCTTTGGTTGGCTGTAGGTGACTAATTTCAAATAAGAGGACCCCTGTATGTATATAAACTAGACCCCCAAAATTTAATATCAATCTCTACTAATGGTTTTTATTATCCTTTAGATGTATTTAAATTTTTAAGGTAATTTAATCATTAATAATATGCCTTATTTACACTTTGGGATGTTGAGGTCACTTGAACACTTCAAAACCTAAAATCATTATTATATGAAATTAGTGTTCAAGAGTGCATATTGGGTCTCTTCAAAAACAAATTTTCACTGATCATTTGTCCTAAAAATATTTAATGGACATTATAATATGTAATGGATAAAATTCAAGCACATTTATATGAATCAAATCCTTTTGAAACCTTGTCATATGACATCCAAAAAAAATTTAGGTGTTCTATTTTCCTATTTTTGGGATAAGGTCCTTGAACTTAGTCAATGCCTTCTGAAAGTAGTTTACACTTCCATTTTCCAACCTAAAATTTCAAGTAGGTCTACCATGATTATACATAAAATACTATTATTACAAAAAAGTTTCAGCTTGTCCAATATTCTCTATACAAGTACCTCTATATCTCTGCCAATACCATATGTACGTGCATATTTCATATACAAGTAATGAGTGCACATTTAGACAATATTAAAGATATGTGTTCTTATGATAAATTTTAGGCCCTTAAAAAGTTATGAAATGAACTCATATCACTCTAAAGGCTTTAAAAACATATCAAATCTCCCATCTCACCATGATTTCATCAAGGAGAGACTCTTGTAGGTGCACTTGAGTTGCATCTAGGCAGTAGGTAGAATTGGGGCAATGTACTTATGGAATATTCCTTGATAACCATTTGATCTCCTATAAATTCATTAAAATGAAAAATTAATATGTTTTAGATCTATATATAATCTCTCATAGTTCATTTTAATGTTTGAACTTTTTTGCAAGCACCTGTAGGTGCTTATCAAATGGCAAATTGAGTATGCAAGTAACTATGTTGATTGGTACAGTCACTCTTCTACCAAGTGAAATAATTTTAATTTATTATATATACTATGGTAATGTATTAAATATATCAATACCATAATTATTCCTCCATTTATGTGTTATATATGCTAACCCAACTCCCTTAATTGACTATGTAAGACAGTCATTAAGTAAACTAACTTTATGATTCTTATTATTGTAGTACCATGGAAAATTTATTTTAGAATGAGATTGAAATTTAAATGAGACAAATGATAAATTTAAAAAATTTAAATAAACCTATATTCACCATCAAAAAATACTATCAAAGTATGAATATCTTACAATTGGTGGAAAACTACCTGTTAGCTTCAAATGAGACTGATCTATAAACCTTAGATGATTTGGTTATAAAAACACCTTGAAAAACTAAAAAAATAATGTATAACATGATTTTAAAATTTACACATTCTATGGAGTCAATTCTAATGGCTAGATTGTATGGAATCATCCAAACAAGAGCAAAACCTCTAGGGTTCATAGAGTTGCAAGAAAATTAGATATACCAACTTCTTAGGAATGGTTCATACATCACAGACCACCATTCCTCTTCAAAATAACATAAAATTGAAGTTGAATAAGTATATAAGACACCCCAAATATCAATTTGTCTGAAACCTCCTACTTACTATACCAAGTACAAACCTACTGACTAGTTCTGTGTGCATGGAAGCGTGAAGAAGGAGCAGAATGGGTTTATCTCAAATTTGACACTTAAATAGTAATTAAAGCATGTAAATGTGTGTTAGGAAGTTTAATATTCATATCAAAATCTTTTCCCATGTGTCACACTCTCTCATGGGCTGTACAAGTTTTGAACTCCCCTCTTTTCCAAGAAAACTACTCTTTTTTCTAAAGAACTTACCACTTTTTAGTTAGAATCAGTTTATTAAGGCATAATAGGACACATATCATGTGAAATCACCCATTTAAACCTTAAATTTTCCCAAGGAGGCCATACAAGTCATTTAATGCTCTATTTTAACCCCTAAAATGACTCAAAAAGACATAAATATTAAAATGACTGATTATCAAGGCTTGTATGACATGGAATGACATAAAATAACCTATAATACACATTATTACATAATAATAGACCCATTAAAACATCTAAGGTTTAGGTTTTTACCTATAGGGCTCCTAATTTGACTTGTAGGGTCAAATTTAATTAACAATATTTTAAGTAGTTTCACTTCCAGCTTTCCTTTCAATATTTTAATTTGTTAGTTCAGTTAGTGTGTTGATATTTTATTTCTCAAAGCATCATCTGATGTTACACTCTAGTGACACATGATAAGCTTAGAGTGGGGCATATGTATACATGATGGAAATATTTTCCAAAGATTGATTAAAATTTTTGTAAACAATAAAAATTTAGGAATAATATTACCTTCAAGTGAGTGCAAACCACAAAGTTGAGGAAAAAAGCAAAAAAATAAAAAATTAGAATTTTTAACCATATTTTTTTAAAACTTATAGGGACATTTTTTATGATATCTCAAAAAATACAAACTATGTTTTTTTAAAATTTGGACAACATGATCTTAGATAAGTAATTAAAATAACTAGAAGTTTTTTAGAAACTTAAGTTTCCATTAGAATTAGAATTCAAAAATTTATGGGAAAACAAACCAAAATAAGAATGAAAAAAAAAACTTTTAAAAACCTAAAAATAGCTTAGAAGGAAAATAAATTTTAATCTTAATGCATTCAAAATAGAGAGAGAAAATAAGTAATTAATTAAAAAATATATAATATTAGAAGAAGATTCATCTTTTCCACCTCCAAATATATAACTTTCTCAAGAATCAGCAATGGAAACCATATAGATTTGATACCATAACAAAAATATTTACCAAAGATAAATTAAATGTTGAATAAATAATAAAACTTAAGGAACAATGTTACCTTAAAGTGAACACAAACCCAAAACATGAGGTGAATGTGACAAGTGGAGAAACCATCAAATGGTGAAAAACCCCACACTAGTATTAAAACCTTGCACAAGGAATCTCCAATTAAAATAGCATGAAGAAGCTAGGATAATAATGGCCTTTGGCCAAAAAAACATCAAGGATGCAATATCAATACTATATCAACAAAAGTGTTGTGAGAGTGTAGTAATAAGTATTGAATAAATGGAAATCAGAACTCTGTATAAATATCTAAGAGAGAAAAGGAGTTACAAGTGTAAGCTACAACATGTATGGCATGTATCTCTAATCCTCTTGCAAGTGGGAAGGATGTGTGTGCCATGTGGAGGGAGATGTGTTGCATGCAAGTAACTCCAAATCCAAAAATTGGACTAGATAGGTGAGTTACACCTAAAAAGGATATAATAAAGTGGATTTATAAATACAATAAATACACACACATGCAATACTTAAGATAATCCTAGAAACCTATAGGAAGGACCCAAATTAAGGTTAATTCTCTAATAATATGCAAAATATTTTTAAAAATTTATCATTTAATGATTATTTTTATCTTAAAATAACCTATCAAGTTTCAATATCTCTAAGTGAATACCTTAAAGGGTGAATTAAGAAATGGGTTGGTATACTAATGGTGCTTCATGAATGACATTATTATTTAATCTATCATGATTATATCCATTTTATTTACATCATACTTGATCCTCTAAGAATATTCCTCCTTATAGCCCTTAATTTTAGGAAGACCAATATTTTTTAATTAAATCAATCTCGATCAATGCATTATTTATTCATTTCTACCAATTTTTAAATTAAGTCAGTCTAGGTTTATGTAGTTTTAAATTTATGGTAGATGCTTCACAACTAAATCAGCCCTAACCTACCTTATTTCATGTTAAACCATCATAATTTTAACTACATAGAGGTTGGTTGATGTTATCAGATAAAACTTTTGTATTGGTTAGGATCACTCACCAATATAAATACAAGTCACCATTTCAATCCAAGAGAGAGAAACATTCATTTTTGCATTATCATTGATCACAGTTCTACTTAAGTCTACATTTGGAAAAGTCATTATTTAGATCTTGTCTTGGAGGTAAAAATATATTATTGTGGAATATCATATGTAATATGAGGATATATTTTATCCTAGATATTGATTCAATATTTTAGATCATTCAAACCATAACAATATATTATAAATCACCATTGACCAAGGGGAGGTTAAGGCTCAATAGGTTTTGTTTAAGGTAAGTATATTTTAGCCCTAACTCTTTCATTTGATAGATATATGTTACATAATTGCTATCTTGAATGAATGTATAAATACTTGTTTAAATATCCTTTTGACTTATAATTAGTGTGTTTATAGGTTTTTTCAAACTTTTCATTTCTAAGGTTAGGTTACCTAGGTCCTCATTTTCCTTCCATGGTCCATTACCCTTTTTAGTTAATTTTTAACTATCTCCCTTATTTGTGTTACTATCTTGGAAATACTAGATTAGATTAATTACAAAATTAGAAGACTTAGGGTTATTTCATTATATTGATTTCCTAAAGGATTTGGAACCCTCTCTATTGAAGTTGTGTAATAAGTGTTCCTCTTGCTAGGTTTAACAAATCCATTTGGTCATATCCTGATACATTATGTATCAATGGGATTTATTTTATTTACCTTATTCAAGTCCATATTTTATAAATAGGATCATTTATGGGTTAATACTATTTCATTGCATGCAGAATCAATTTTTATTGAGATTAAGTTGGTGAGGGTTGTAACACTTGTATCGATCAACATATTAATTATTATTCTCCACTATAAATAATATATAAGTATCATAGATTGTGTTTGTTTACATCACTTTATTTATATGATTTTTTTTCATGGGACCTAAGAGCTAAATATCTAAATTAAAAGGATTTTATGTTATTATAAACTCAATAAATGGGGTAAATTAAGGCTTAAAGATATCCACATTCATTACTAGTTTCATGCCCATGTATGAAGTAAAATAAATAAAAAATGCATTCTCACCAGTTTTATAGAGAATGGTTTAAGTACCATAATGTAGAGGCTTGAGATTTTTGTGTGGACCCCTAAAATTTTCCTTCTTAAGGTACAATGAGACTCTGTCTCCAACTCAGAATGCATGAAGTTTGTGATGTAGGTCATATAAATCCATTTCCTTCTATTTTGTATGAAAAATAATATGGTGAACCTACTCATTAATATATTTTATATGTTTTAAAAAAAATTGTACCTTACCTAATTCCATTTATTATGTGTGTGACACATAGCTAGCTGATGTGAGGTAGGACATGTCTAGAGGTGGTAGGAGTTGGAACCCAAAACATGTGTGAAATTAACTATTCCAAATATAAATATGAATATATCTATTTTAGGAATGTTTTATTTATGGTGTGTTATCATACCAAGTATTATAATGAACATGGTTATACATTTATAGAAGATGAAAATTATGCAGTTAAAAATTTACAGTTGTCCATCTTTCTATGGATAAAATGTCATCGAATAATATAACTTTGTAACCTTAAATTACCAAAATATTTTTCAAAAATAGATCATAAATTTTAAATCTTGATTAGATTAAATGGAAGTTTGGAGTCCAAAGTGAACACATACATGGATGAATAAATATTTTAGAATGTAAGATATGTTAGTTCATTTATTACAATAAACCATGATATCCATCTTTAAAAACATATCATGCTGGTGCTTCTTCATAAGAAATATAATTTTGAAATATGTGTTGATAGATTTTCATGCCCTCTATGAAAATATTTGAGGTTTTTAAAATTATATATTCATATTCATGGATTTTCTGATGGAAAATTGAATGCAATATTTTGTGAAGAACTCTATATGTATGCACTTGTGTGGCTTGTATATGCTTTATTCCAATGGAACTAGATTATTTGTAATTATGAAGGGGAATGAATTATTGGAATTGTGTTATTCAAAATTGAATATTTTTTAATGTTATCCATCAAGAAAATAAAGATTTATAATATTTTAGACAAGGTTGTCAAACAAGTATAACTCCAAAACTAGTTTACTAATTGTAATGGTAGTGTAAACATCTATTAATTACTTAATAGATGAGTAGAGAGATACCCATAGAATGATTTTTTTTCCAAAAATGTGAAAAAAATTTGATTATTCCATTAATTAGAGTCTAAATAAGTAAATATACTTCTTCAATATCGTTTATTTTATTATTCTTTTTCATAAGATGGAACTCTACTAGTAATTCATCAACTTCATGTGGATAAAAATATATATAGATTAATCAATGTTTATATAAATTTAATTAGATTATTATAAAAATTAATGATCACCTCATTACCCAAAATGTAGTGTTTTTATTGATAAAATACTTGCACAATAGATTAATATTATTTCTCAAAGGTGGAGTATTGCCAAACCATGTCACTAAAAATATATAATTGGTATACAAATGGATATCCATGTTAAATTATTAATGTGTAAAGTGCATATTCCAATAAATTATTCTTATTAATTTTAAATTAATGTATAGTATTGGTAATTTTGAGAATAATATTTACACAAAGGCGTCACTTGATATATTCAAAAGTGAATTTTTGTGCAAGTGTCCAATTAAATGTTACTTATGTTACTTTGGTGTATATTATCTAACAAAGATTCCATGTGATGCCCATATTAGAATTTGTAAATTTTAATGAAAGTAATAAATTATTGATATTGCATGAAGTAGTTAATTCTTATATCATTGTTATGTTATATGGGTGTACATGTATACATGTGTACCACCATAATCAATGATATATCCTAATTACAATATTATTATGATGCCAAAGGAACACTTTTATATGTTGGATTGAAACTTATGATTATGGATAATTTATAGTGTGTATAAAATATGATCTAAATTTCATCCCATAATTTTATTTTTATGATGATGAAATCTAAGTAGAAAATGGAGAATAAGTTGAGAAATAAGACAAGTATGTCATCCATTGGGAATATAAATTCAACTATTGCATTGATCAATCCAAAATGCATAATAATACATTTATAAAATATTTATAGTGTATCAAATGGTGTTTTATATACATATTAAAGATGGTCTAGAACTTAGTGGTAGTCAAAATTTGGGTCATTCTTAGTGAAGTATTGAGATAATTTGAGCTGGTCCAAAAATTTAATAATGCGTGGACACAATTTGAATTTTTCACTATGATTTTTTAATTAGGTAATTATCTACACAAAGTTACCAAGTACCATATTGGAAACAGATAATATTATAACACTACAAGGATAAAATGATTTATGGTATTTGACATAATAATTAATCATTCTCTAAACTTTATTTATGGTATATGGGGTTGTTTGTAAAAATGATCAAGGAATCAAGTAAATGGAGAATTTTAATATACAGTGTATTGGTAGACCTTTATATGTTAAAAATATATCACCATACAACATTAGTAAATTTTTCAAGTTTTGTTATTATTGTTGAGATGATGTTTATGCTTTGAAAATGGATTATTTATCTCATGCACAAGTGCCTTAGGAAAAAACATTAATATCACAAACTCATGCACATGTGAGATTATTTTTCAACATTATTTAGAATATTATAATGATAACTTGGTCAGTGGTGATGAAAAATATAATTTGAAAAACTAGTCTTTGATGTAAAAGATTCAATTATCAGGGTTCACTTGATATGTACATTCATTTTAAAATAAGTATGAACATCTAAACATTATGTAACAAACCTAAAAATAAGGATGATACAAGTGAAATTATCCTCCATTATCTTGAATTTTAAATATAAGTTGAAATGTCTTAGAACATTTGTGTGTGTGTGTGTGTGTGTGTGTGTGTGTGTGTGTGTGTTAATGTATAGATAAAACTTGGTTAGTATGGGAACAAATGTGTTATAGTAATAAGTGTGAGATGTTGAGCCAAATCTTATGAGGTGATGTTCATTTGAATCCTTTTATATATGATCACATGGAGGCTATATTTTGACCTAAAATATCATTTGGAATAGATTTCCATTATACTTTGAAGTGTTAGGTGTCATGTTTATATTTATTAAATAATTTTTTTTGTGAATTAGTGTCATTCATGGCAATGGGTCCTAATTTACATTGTGTAAGCAGACATTGTTATGCATTGAATTCGAAATCATCATGGGTGTGTGAGTGACTCTAGTGACAACACTTATCAATTGCACTCCTCTTTCTCTTACCTTTTTTGAGTTATAAGGCAAAATAGTCTTATAATATTATATCATTATTAGGCTTTTTTTTTATGCTTCTATGAATGGGGTTGAGATGGTGCATTGTGTATGGGATAGATCTTATGCATGTCATTATATGAATAAGTAAAACACTACTTCATCTTCAACTTGGATATTATCATGGTAATTTTGTGATATAATTTTTAAAAAGAGTTGAAAATCAATAAATGCATATTCACATAGATATATGGTAAAATTGTATTGATGTAATTCAACACGTAATGTTTTTTCATAAGTTTATTTCATAGGCATGCAGTGTATTCATGGAACTTGTTTTTATAGTCTTCCACTAATTTCTCTTTGTGATCATGTAAATATTTTAAATTGATATTTTTATCCTAAAATTGTTTCTAATGATATTAATCCTCATTAATTAAAAACGAAAAATTATTCCATGACTTGATTGCAATGCA